>JACCGJ010009415.1:0-117484 GCA_013407085.1 Atriophallophorus winterbourni | reverse complement strand
TCGTACTACTTCGGGTTCCGGAATGACTGCATTCGAACCTCTTCAGAAGTAGGAGAAGATAGTACAATAGTACCCATTTAAATCACATACGCGCTGGAATTAACGAAACGCACATCCAGACCATACACTCAACACATTCAAAAAATAGATGTTAACAATACAAAAAACAAGCTCAAAAACCAACTCACTTTATTCGAGGCGATTAATGTTTTTTCTTCTTTCTTCATAGCCGCACGTCGTTTATCATAATATCTGTAAGCTGGGGTTATTGAAAGATCGAGTCTACTTTCGAGCGTTATTCAGCGCGTTCATGTCCAAATCAATCACCACATCCGTAAACGAAGGATCACACCGTCGTCCATCATCACCCGATATATGCTCGTACGGATCGCTGGGGGCAATGAACGAAGAGACCTTATGGACATACCTCAAACGGATTGTGGCCTGATTGAATTGCAAGTTCAACTGCACAATGCGACACGCGAGAGGATCCTCACGCTGTTTGGCCTCTTCGATGAGAGCTGAGAGTTGTGTCCAGTCCAATTGGTTGGATAAGGCGTGATTCAACATGAGGATGATGTTGTCCACCTGGAATGTTGAGAACAAGAATAAAGATGGCATAGTAATCGCACAGGCCAGCAATCGGGAGCGCATCAACAAAGGTGAATTTGAGAGTCTTGAAGATGTGAAAGCAATACTTCACGGGGTTTAAGTCAGGTCGATCCCTGTTTCCGGTCGATTGCGACACGATTCACGTCTGTGGTCACCCGTTGTTGTTGACCTCCATCGTCGATGTCAACGATGTATCTACATCATGACGATTCCATGCTCCGAAGTGTTTAGTGCTCAAAGCGATACGCAGTACTCGGCCGATCAAATATTCTAAAGTTGATCACCGCCGCCCAGGAATCCCGCAGTCAAGAGAGTAGCAATGGGTCAAGAGTTTATTACGTAGATGAGAAGGAATAAAACATTGCTATCTCGTGAGTGTGAATATCTAAATCAGTTAGTGTTTCCTCAGTATATCTGTCCCGATTGCCACTTCAATCTCATTTGCTAGGTGATTTCATCCCAACCGGTTGTGTTTCAGCCCTCGCCAAGTAAGACGGAATCGCATAACTTTGATCAGTTAACGTTAACCTCCATCTGTTCCTGCTTTCAAGCAGACTGTGATAGAAATCTTTCTCTTGCCATTATCCCGTACCTCAAATTGCTGTGGTTTTACGGTTGTTCTTACTTGTCTTTTGACATCTGCTTTGGGGTTGTGTGAGAGCGCGAATCTGTATATCACCCGAGAGCCCTTGACTGACACTTCACTAATGTCATTCACACCCTCTACTATATGTATGTATGTATAAAAGCACAAGCCCGATCCAGGCAAAGTGTTACACAGTTATAGACTACACTTGGGTTAAGATACTATCAGGTTGCCCAGGGCTAGACAGATAGAGAAAGAAAATTGAAATTGAAATGGTATGTGAGTCTCCAACGAATTTCTGCATGCAGCTTACTACCTATGGCCAATCAACTATCTGAGCAGTAATGAAAAGTATACACAAGTGTACAAAAAAGCTCATTTACATGCATTTCCATCACAAACACCCGACGACCGGTTTCGCGCTGTTTGCACTCATTAGGTAGGGAAAGTAGGATCAGGATCCGAATGCGCTTGTGTGATGTAAGGATGAATTACAGCTGGCTAGATTTTGGGAAACTTTGGCAACGCAGTAGGGGATGAACTCGCTTAACATAGAAACAAATTTAGGTCACACAAGAAACGCTACTGATTGAAATCACTCAGTAGAAAAACTTACCAGAAGTTGATTACTTTCCAACAACGATGCTTTGAGCAAATCCAATTCCTGAAAAGAGAACAGTGATAACAATAAGATAGAAAAACAAACAAGATAGTATATCTAATGATAGAGGAATAATCATACTTGATCAGCTTTCAGAGCAGCCAACCGACTATCGTGATCCTTCTTGATATTTTCTAATTTCTTTGAAGCTTTCTTTTCCTGCAAAATACAGTATATCGAATAATTTATTAGGTGAATGGTGAAGTACATTCGTTGTTGCGCACCAATTGTTTGAGAAGTGTGGAATTGAAATCGATTATCATGCACAATAAATTTTGTGTGCTGTGCTCAGAATAACGAGCCGTGGTTGAATAAATATTACAGAAGACGGTATCTTGGGTGCGCTATTGTCCCATCGCATTAAACATACAGTTATGAAATTGGCCACAGAAAGGATCGGACAAGTAACGCTCTCATTTTTGAGTGAATTGGTACGCCAAATAGTGAAAAACTACGGTAAAGAACATTTTGTGTAACTTGCGCTGAAAATGACGCCATGAGACATCACATCGAGCCTAATGTTTTCGCGATCGCTCAAGAGAAGCCTGCAAACGCGCTGTTTTCTGGATATTTCCAGTAGCAACCGCTTGCGCAGCCATTGCATAACATGGGATATATTGTATGACGAGAGACTAAGCGATGGCCTGACACATTTATTATGATTTGAATTTAGCAGCTCATTGGCAGGTATAAGTGTAATTTCCTGTTGCACGTCACATTCAGTTAAAAAAGATAATGAACACAAAAAACGGTTTATTCGTCCAGGAGGTCAGTTTTGACGCGTTTCATTGTTCAATGGTGGACAGGTGGCGGAAGGGGTAGGTTGTACTGAGCTTACCCAACGCTGTATGCGGTTCATCTACTTGTATGAAGCAAGATGGGCTTAGAAAATTCTAAACATTTGGGAACCGGTTTTTGAACGTGTGACGGGGATATGTGGACCGATGAGTTTTACAGCATACGTTTGAGCAATCGCGTTAATCCGAAGCAACCACGGATGCAAAGTTCAACTTGGTAGTACCAAACAGCTGAACGAGGATCACGCTGCTCGCAACCTTGAAAATTAACGCTTGAGCGAGACGCGATTACTGATCATTAACCAGACAGGATATCACATAGGGAAGAGTGATGAATACGCAATGCATTACCGAACCATAGAAGACAGAACACGGCTAGTATCCCAATATACGCTGCTGTGTTAGGGTTTGGCCACGTTAAACGCTGTTGCTTTCGTAACAATCGGTGGAACCGATCAAAATGGCAAAGAAATTGATTGAAAAAAGTGGCAGACGCGATATAAGATAATAACAGAAGGTGAACATAATACCAGAAAAAATAATTTCCTTCTTGACGGATGTCTTAGGCAATGCAGTGGGAACGATGATGGCGTGAACCTATAGTGGTTTAATCATCTGTTGAGAAAAAAGACGGCCAACATGGAAGATGTAAAAACCAGAATTGATTGGTCTAAAGAAGATGTAACCTTAATTGCCATGCTATTACTCGGTTTCCAGTTTTATGGGAAAAGAATTCAACTTATTAAGATTATGATTCGCGAAATGCAACGAACCATTATTCGGAGCGGTCAACATAGTCACAAGGCAATTCAACAAAGGAAGATAATGTAGGTTATTCCGATTAGAAAATAAGAGATTGGAACTCAAAACTGGAATGTAAACTAAATTCCAGAAAGACGAAACATCTTTAACCGACATTACGGAGCCACTTACGGTCTGGATAAAACGTTCATTCGTCTTCTGGGACTCGATGTTGGAGAAATAAGTGTCCACGGCCTAAAACGAACAAACATGGTCAAAAAGAAAATGTAAAGCAAGTAACAAACAGGAGAAACGAAGTTTCCACATAACACTGCAAGATTGGTTCGGAAGCAAGAAATTCACAAGCTGCTTTCGAAACGACAAAAGTTGCAGCACCAACAAAATTTAAAACAATCCAATTTCGAATACATTCACGTAATTGTGTAGAAACAAGTATCTCTTATCTCAGTCACATTGGAGGCATGTAAAGTGTTATCATCAAGATGGGAAAGTGTTGTCAGGTGGGCAAATGTCGCGCCGATAACGTGTAAACGGCACTGCTCGATCAAGTACTGTTAATTGTTGCAAACATTAAGAGTAATCAAACTGTATCGACATGTGAAGAGGTGTAGGGGATGAAATGCACATGCGCTTGAGGTATTCATCCACTATCAACAATACCATGAAGAGCGAGATACAAATGTGCGGTATTTCTGCGCTGTGCATATCACATCGTGCTAAATCGATTTTCCAAAGATAGTGAGCCGCGTGTGAGAGCACGTTGGAGTCTCACCGCTAATTTCCCCTTTTTCTTTATATCTTTATGGGCTTGGGCAACTTGAACGTATCTTGGTCCACGCCCAGTCCCTCAAGGTTTGTGATTTCATACATTGAACATGAAGCCCAGGTCCGGAAGTAGACAAAGTGTCAAGCAACATGAAGTAGCAAAACAGATAAGCGGACAGGTTAGATGAGAACGGGTAAGCAAACTATGCAAATGCGTGCGAGAAGCAACTTGTTCGAGTGGTTTCAATGTATGGGATTTTATGTTTTCATAAAATACGGTAGAATTATATTCAATCAACATCGACTGGGTGAGGAGAATAATGGTAACACTATAGATATAGCGACAGATATGTAAAGATCATCAAGGACAGAATTACACTGGCAGCGAGTATTGAACACCTCGCTGCCAAAAAATAAAGAAACAAAGGTGAAAAAAATAACAAAGCTGCAGAATCCGAGGGAAAAGCAGACAAATTGGATGATACGACAACACCCGGGCCGACGTAACATAAATTCAATCAAGTTGGGCAACGATCAGCAACGTGAAGGCATTAAATACACTCACTTTGTTAAATGTAGCAAAACTGATGTGCGCCTTGTTTTGCAATTGATCGAAGATGATCGGGTGAAATTCATCCTGACTGTGGCAAAAAGGTACGGAAGTGTTGGAAAAGGCGTAATGAATTTTTACATGTAAAGCAGCCACCAAGACGTGGTCGACTTTTGCGATAAGTTGCTTCTGAACCGAACATTACACAACCAGTTGAGTGAACTTTACCGACTTAAGATAATCTTTATCATTAGAGACAGCGTTAAACCGGTATGCATGTATGTATGAAATCACAAGCCTGATCCTGGCAAAGTGCCGCACAGTCAGAGACTGCGTTAAACCGGTAGTATGTACCGAATATTTAAGTGCCACACAACTACGGTATTACCAATTGCCTTATGCACAGCCAAATGTGAGAAAGCTATCATGATAGTAACTCGTAAACTCTAGCAATTTGGTAAGAACTAGTGTGCAATAGAAGCAAAAGGTTCAGACTTTTCGAAGCCATAGGTCACGTTATATAAGCTAAATTGATTTGCCACCGGTAGTGAGCTGCATACGGAAACAGGCCGGAGTTTCACTATCAGTTCTATTACTATTTTATTTCTCAAATCTGTCTAGGCCTGGGAAAGCTGGCAGTATCATGTCCCACGTGCAGTTTATAACCCTAAGGCACCTTGCTTCGATCAGGCTTGTGATTTCATGCATACATAGATAAGATCAAACAGCCGATCGTGGATATTTACTCTACACGGAGGTTCAAAATGTAAATTGATCAAAAACAAGCGAAGATAACGAAGAGCGCACAATGTAATGGTTTGCATCATAGAATATCATAAATGTAAATGCACAACGGAAAGAACGCAGCGCGAATAACAAGCGCTATACGCAACTAGCATCTCTATCTTGAAAATGGGTCGGAGAGAGAAGCAGAGAAGGAACTGGGATATGAAATGATTTCCCTGACAGCATTCAGTATTTGTTTTGAGAGGCTTCTCCAGCTCATGTACACTCAATCGCAACCTGCTGAATAGCAGGAAGATGTATGATGAAGATGCCTATTACCGGTGAAAAGTGCACGCGCCAAATTAATCGCAGGATCGATTCCAACAGCCATGCCCAGATTGAGTAAATAATAAAATATTAACCAAAATGTCCAGGTCACGAAATTTTATACTAGGTGGCGAAGAGCAATCACGGATTTCGTTGACATGCTATATCAAACGAAGCAGAGCAAAGGCTATGCAGAATATGCTTCAGTGCATCAAATACTGTAACGTGATTAGCCCGTGTCATTGACCGGGACATAAGATAACAAAATGCTTACCCAAATGACTTCAGAAACAGATTTCCCGAACACTCAAATAATATCTTGTCACGATCGTATGACAGACAAGTGAAGGCAGTTTATCTCAACTAATATTTTATATGGAAATTTCAGAGCACAAGCTTTGCTTTCAATCTACAATCTTTTTTCGACAAATCGATAGAAGTACATTATATTGCCAACTTGAACATCACCATCTCAGCGTTCCTTCATCCCCTTGGTCTTGAAATATTCCTGTCCAAAGAAGGCAGTCATCGAACAATTGAGAAAACACTGATCTCGTTGAAATTTTGTAATTGTGTCCCGTGTATTAAACATTAATGTAAATCTGAAAGTTCGAAACCTTTGACTTATTCTTCGTCATTTGATCACATGCGTCGCTGAGAAATTTTCTGAGGTGAATAGCTCCCATTAACGAGGTTCTAGTCGTGGCTAAAGCCCTTATTGTCGAAGCGATGAGTTCATCGGTAATTGCTAATGGCTTCAAAGCAAGTAAACATTGAGCTGATGGCCGGTAATGAGTGCGATTCGTGTGAAAATAATCGGGGTATCAGTCTCATTTCAGTAGCTCCTAAAATACTGGCCTCCATCATGATTCACCGATTGAGTACCAAACGGGAAGAGCAAGTCCGTTAGGAGCAAACTGGGTTTCGTACCGGTTGAGGGTGTATAGGTCCAATCTTTACACACCGTCAGTTACTGGAGCAACGCTACGTATTTCGTAGGCCAACTATCGTGGTATTCCTTGACATTCGAGCATGTTTGGATATTGAAAGCATTTTATTGCCAAACCTCGCGCGGGGTTAAAGCGTACGGACAATTGACGTCCTCGTTCAATATCTCCAGGTCTGGTAGGCGCAGGTGTTGAACTTTAGACGGGTGAGGGATCCACCGATCTAGAGTATGCGGATGACATCGCACTTCTGGGAGATGACCCTCATATAATGCAACAAGCCCTGGACCGCCTGGCACTTGAAGCTCCAAGGTGTGGCATGTGCTTTGCGCCTAACAAGTGTAAAACACTTACCCAGGACTGGAGCGGTTCTCTTCCAAATCTAACTGTGTATGATGTCAATCTTGATTTGGTCGACAGCTTTGTTTACCTTGACAGTTGTGTCGATGACGAAATCTCACAACGTGTTCGCAAAGCGGGTGTAGCGCTTGTTACACTTCGCCATTTGTGGCGTCGACGCGATGTTTCACTTCATACTAAAAGCCGAGGGCATAACGCAGAGGTGCGTGCTACACTACTTTATAGCTGTGAAACCTGCTCTATCCGAGCGGAAGATGTCCGTCGGATTTCTGTTTTTGACACCCGTTGCCTGCGTAGGATTGCTCGCATTCGGTGGCACCATCGCGTTACAAATATAGATGTCTACAAGCGAGTGTTAGGACCAAGAGGCCATGGACTGAGAGAAATGCTGATTCTTGCTCGTTTGCGATGGTTGGGACATGTTTTAAGAATGCCTCATCACCGTTGACCATACCGCGCCTTATTCGCAGAGCCTGGGAGAAACTATCGGGTGGCCAGTTCATGACGTGGCGCGTTAAGATGAAGAAACTCACCGCAGTGCTAAGCTCATTGGGGAATTATTCGTTTACCTGGGTTGGGTCCAAAAGATACACTTAATACTTCAAACCTTACGAGATATGGCTGAAAACCGAAGTCAGTGGTGGTAGTGTATTTAATTGTCAAATTTTTTAATCCGGTATTATTTGCTGTAAAAAAAATCACAAAATCGCATACAGTCAAACTACAAAAACAAGCTGCTTTTGCGCATTTGCATATTTCGCTTGCCCGCTTTCTGGTTTTTCACGCGCTTGCTCAACTGTCTTTCTTGCTTGATGTTGCTTAGCACTTTGTCTGGTTCCAGACTTGTGTTTCATGATGATGATGATGATGATGAATGAGTGAAATCACAAGCCCGGATTCACGCAAAGTACCACACAGTGAGAAACTGCACATGGGCTAAGATACTGTCAGGTTGACCAGACCCTGACAGATATAAGGGAGAATCGCAATGAGAATCCAGCGTCTTTGTGCATGCAGTAATTTAGCAAGGCGTGACCCACGTAGTACAGTGCAGGTGAAGAGTAACAAGCTTGGTTTCTAAAGAAATCGGTTTAGCTCACGTTTAAATTGAGTCGATTTATCTCTCAGTCGATTAAAGTCGTTGATCACAAAAGTGAACACCCCGACCAATCGAAAGATATGGTATTTTCTAGCATGGTAAACTTTAATGAATCGAAATCCTGCACCCAGACTAAATTTTCAAGCTAATTGTACTGTACATTAGTCTCGACATTCAAGCACACGCAGCGCCAAATAGCAAAACCTACTGCAGTTCGCCAAGTTATCCTACCTTCAAATTCACGGGCGGCAAAAAATAGACCAGAAAACTGTAAGATCATACCATATTAAAGTATCATCATCCGGGTTTTGCTTTTTTCCGAAAATGTAGCCACCCACATCGGTCTCAGTTTTATCGGATCGAATACGTTCCAGAATGGAGAGTAAACATAATGCAAATTGATGAGCGAATTCTCGTCGAAGATTGTCAGCGAATTCACTGGATAGCTCGGCTTTCGCGAACGATGAGGTGGTTGAAGCCACTCTGGCACAGTGTTCCAACAAAGGAGCACCATATCCTGTGTAACAAAATGATATTACAAGATCGAGAGAGAACCCAGCGATTCGGGATATCACAGCTTCGGTTCAAATTAAACCAAAATACGAGAAAATAGAATTGAAATCGGCATATTGTTTATCAATATGTTAAATAAAATAACTTTAAAAACGAATTTTGATGTCCCGTAGCAAATGTGTGGCCAGGCAGAAAGATAAGGCTCGGGTACACAGAATGAATGCTTACGTCGCAATTAGAAGTGAGGTCTCCACCCACGATAAACATAGCTAATATAACCGAAAAAATATTTCTTTACCATGAAAGCACCATTCGCCTAAAGAATAGGAGATGACTGTATTTATACTTACTTTTACTTTTGTGCGGCTGGCTCCACGGGTGGATTAGCCGGCTTCATTGATGTCTCGTATCGCACCAGCCCACGCACGTCGATCGGAGGCGAGATCGTTGCAGATCGTGATCCAGTCTCGTTCCCACCTGCGAACTCCGTAGACGGTACGCAGACCCAGGGTGTCTACATCCTCTTTCACCGTTGACAGCCAGGTTTTCACTTGACCACCTTGCCGCCGACGCCAGGTGCGAACGGGTTTGGGGTCGAGGACGAGTTTTGGAAGTGCTGTGTCTGTCTTTCGGAGGACGTGGCCAAACCATTGCAGCATTCGCCGTTGTATGTGAGCGGAAAGTGGAGATAGTCCGCTGCAACGCTCTCGTACGGCTGCGTTAGATACTCGGTCAGTATATCGGATGCCCAAGATTACCCTAAGGCACCAATGGTCGAACACTTCTAATGTGCGTACATCCTGTGACCTAAAGGCCATGTCTCGCATCCATAAAGCAGTACAGGGCGGATCGCTGCTTGATAAACACGCGTCTTAGTTTTTAGGCTGATCCCGGGCTTGCGCCAAAGGGTGCCTTTCAAATGCAAAAACGCATTACGAGCACGATCGACCCTTAACTTCACTTCATCTTTCGCCTGACCATTGGGCAATATACTTGAGCCGAGGTATTTAAAGACTGGAACGTATTCGATCGGACAACCCTGGACGCGAAGTGGCTGGATGCCTGGTGTGTCGGAATAAAAAAATGCCTGGGTCTTAGCCGCGTTTATCTCAAGACCGACTTTCGCGGCAGTGGCACTAATGCGGTCTAAAACGCTTTGCAGCATTTCGGTATTGTCGCCCAGAACGACTATATCGTCAGCGTAGTCAGGGTCGGAAATCCATAGATCCGTTGAAATTTGCACCCCTTGATACCCTGTTAACGCCTGGTTCATTATCCAGTCTACGACATAGTTAAACATAACCGGCGATAGCGGGCAACCTTGCCTGACTCCTGTGTGCAAGTTAAATTCACGCGATTCTTCACCGTAGGCACGAACCCGTGCCCTTGTAGAGCTGTAATAGGCTCTGATTAGGTTGACGAGCTTTAATGGAACCCCATCCGATAGCATGATGTCCCATAAACAACCACGGTCTACGGAGTCGAAGGCGGCGCGGAAGTCAATAAAACAAGCTATCGTTTGCTGTTGATACCGTGCACGGTGCTCGAGGATCCTGCGTAAAGTAAATATTTGATCTACGCAACCCATCCCAGGGCGAAATCCACCTTGGTTAAATCTGGTGCGCAGATTTCTTTCGGCGGAGAACCGATTAAGCAGGAGCGTTGCAAACACTTTAGCAGCGGTGTCGATTAGACTTATTCCGCGGTAATTGGAGCACACAGATTTATCTCCACGTTTCGGCAGTGGTAGAATGATAGACATCCCCCAGTCTGATGGAAAAACTTCCGTCTCCCAGATCGAACAAAACAGCCGATGTAGCGGAGATAATAATACGTCGGCACAGGCTTTAATAAGTTCAACGGAAATTCCGTCCTCACCGGGCGATTTACCATTCTGCATTCGTCGTAAAACACTTGATATCTCGTATTCTGATGGTGCCTCGCAGTTGACCGGGTATTCACAGCTATTTATCGGGGAAGTGAATACTGCATTGATAGATGACGGGCGGTTCAGTAGCTGACTGAAGTGCTCAACCCACCTATCTATCTTTTGATGAGGGTCAAATATCATCTGTCCTGACGAATCTCGAAGGTTCGTACAAAAACCACAGCTTCCAGATGCTCTGCGAATCAGGCGAAACAGTCGTCCAAAGTC
This sequence comes from Atriophallophorus winterbourni, assembly GCA_013407085.1. NCBI lineage: Eukaryota > Metazoa > Platyhelminthes > Trematoda > Plagiorchiida > Microphallidae > Atriophallophorus > Atriophallophorus winterbourni. The sequence goes on along the minus strand of JACCGJ010009415.1, from coordinate 106,624 downwards.
TCCTATACTTGCTGCGGCTTCCATTTCGGATGCGGTTTCTGCCCAATATAGCTGACGATCATTGCGGGCTGATCGTGTAGCAGCTCTCCTAAGGAGGCGGTAATCAGATGCCCCACGCATTCGGGCGTCTCTTGCCCGGGCAGAGAGCTCGATGGTGTTATGAGAAATCCAATCTCGTCGGCGACGAGAGGCCGTGCCTAGGGTTTTTAGTGCTGCAGTCTGAGTAGCGGTCTTCAGTCTGGACCACTGTTGTTCGACTGATGCATCACTCCCATCCAACCGCTCAGCGATATCGTCAATGAGCTTCTTACGTTGGGCCGGGTTTCCTAAGGCTTCAAGTTTAAGCGCTTCCTAGGAGTTTTCCTTTGGCGGTTTAGCAGGCGAAGTCGGAGCTTTGCGCGAACAAGTGTGTGATCGGTGCCTGCTGCGTTCCCTGTTTTGGCTCCACGATAGGACCTACTGTCGAGCACCGAAGACATCCAACGTGCGCGAATTAGAACATAATCGATCTGGTTCGCCGTTCTACCATCGTTCGAGTACCATGTGACCAAGTGTTTTTTAGGGGGCTGGAATTTAGTGTTACAGACGCATAGGTGATTGTAGGCCGCAAACTCGATCAGTCGATCGCCATTCGCGCAGCGCTGCCCTAGGCCAAATTTTCCCAGGATTCGGTTTGTTGCGGAATCTGATGATCCTGTACGAGCGTTCCAGTCGCCAGCCACAATCAGTACGTCGTTTCCAGCAACTCTATCGACTACGGATTGAAGTTGGTTATAAAAATCGTCTTTTGTAGTTTGGTCGGCTGATAGGGTTGGGGCATACACCGAAACGACGGTTATATTCAAAGGGTGACCCCTCAGCCGGACCACCGCAATTCTCGGGGATACAGGCATCCATGACATGAGTGCTTGTTTAGCATGGTCGCTGAGCGCTATCGCTAATCCATGCTGACCAGATCCATCCTCGGGCCCACTATAAAAAAGCCAATAATTACGATCGACTCCGGGGACCTTGATCGATTTGGATCCGTGACCGGGAAGGCGGACCTCGGAAAGACAAGCAACATCTACTTGGTAGTCCAATAAAGAGCGCATCGTGATTGCTTGACTACCAACGTCACGCAGTGTCCGTACGTTCCAACATCCCAGATAAAAGACCTTACGGAGATTTATGGCCCCAGCTAGCTTACTTTTCACCCTAGCCGCTGGGAGAGCCAAGGGCGCGTCGCGTCTCGGGAACGCCGTAGCAGAGAGCTGAGCTATACGTTGAGACATTGTCATGAAGTTTCTTGGGGATAGTGTACAAGTGATGTCCCCAGCACCACTTGGTGTTTGTTCGAGTACACCTCTCTAGCCTTTGCACAGCCAAGTGCAACCTACAAGGCAGCAGGGAGCTGGCAGATAAGCGCGCTGTGCGCCAGTTATCTACCTACGGGGCTTCTCTCCGGATTTTTCCTCGGGGTTTTCTCCCGAAGCCTTTCCCGCAATCGGGTAACCCACAAGGCAATGGGGGTTTAGAGTCAGGGTTTTCCTTCCCCTAGATGGATTGCCAGTAGCTGACGAGCTCCATCTGCCCGGAGCTAACTGGTTTAATGGCGCCAGTCACCCGCCTCCGCCCCTTCTCCTGTCAGTAAGAGCAGTTCCGCTGGGCATGTGAAAGCCACTCGTGCAGGCCAGGAGTTGGACTTGGTTGTCAGAGGCTATTTGAGACGCACGCCACGTGGGAGCATTTTATAGATAGTAGGCGGCTCATTCCTAATACCACCCCCGGCTGTGACAACCTTCGGAACCATAAAGCCTGATAAGCCAATACTGAAGCGCAGCAAACAAATTGGTTATAACAGCCTAAGGTCAACGCTCCTTGACCATTGATTTAGGTTTGCGAGGTGAATTTTGCAAGAATTTACGATCGCTGTGGTTACAATTGCAAACCTGAGCGTTGATTTTCACACTCGTTTAACCTCCGTAATGATTCTAGTTGCTCACAGTTAATAGTTAGGATTACTCGTCTAACAGTTATTCGAAACCCAAGCAGAGATGAAAGGATTTAGAAAGTTGTTCGCTAAATATTCGAAATTGGTCCAATAATCATCTACTACATTACTGGCAGTCATTATGCCAATAGAACCTCACATTACCACCAGTGGTCCCTCGGTTAACGGACGACCAAGGCGATAACCGCCAGTAAAGTTGCAGATCGCGCGCAAGAAGTTCCAGTAGATTCTAGAATTAGGCTTTATACGGACATCTTGTAGAACCTGGTTTTCTCCCGTGTACATGACCCTGAAGAAAACCCTGAACGATTGGCACCCGTGTGATGATTACGATAGTCTAAACAAGGCGACGGTATTCGATAGGTATTCCATTCAGCATATTAGAGACTTGACAGCCAGTATCCATAGATGTACCTTTTTCAGTAAGGTGGACCTCGTTCTGGCGATAAACCGAATCCCAGTAGCCTAAGTATTTATCTGGCCAAAAGTCAGCCGAGACTTCTTTTGCAATGGGAAAAATCGTGAGTTGATTGCTATCGCACCTAAGTCCACCGATATGTCAAGAGTCCATCAAAGACGTCTGTCGAAATGGAGCAGCTTTTCTTTAACATCCACATAGATCTGTCGGCCCGATACCGCCCCCACATGGCTGTACATATATCCCCACCTGCATTGAACGTCTCACCAGGTTCTTGATGCCATGTCGGTACACAACTGCGCTTTCGAGACAGTTGCGCATGCGATCTTTGAAAGTTGGGTGACATAGTTCGGTTGCCCGTGAATTGTTACAACTGACTGAAGTTTCCATTTCGACGGCGCCTTCAGTAAATTGCTGAATACTCTGGTTTGCCAAGAACAAAACAACTACGTACCACCTCTCGCCGGAAAGCATGATAGAACGTTTGCACAGGCAACTCAAGGAAGTGCTCATGGCGTACGGAGGTACTTACTGGACCGAAGTCCTACCGACTCTCCTCATCGGTCAAAGGTCAAACATTAAATTCCCTTGCAGGCCACTGTAGCCGTATTAACTTTCGGCCGTACCATCGCTTTACCCGGTAAATATATCGTTCTATCTAGGCGATCACCATTTGCATATTAAGAGTACGTGGCGCAATTCCGATTCTGTATGAGCTGTTTCCACCTACCATCCCCGCAGATTTAGGCCAAACCGTCCCACCTTTGGAAGGAGTTGGCACATTGCCACTATTTGTTCCTCCTAAACGACATGGTAAACAACCTCTTTGATCATCTTATACTTGATCGTTTAGGATAATTCTGTGGTCTGATTGACCGCGACGGTAGGAATGACACTTTCTCAATTGACAGGGTCAAACCAGCTCAATGGATGATACAGTTGACCCATTTAACACCAAGGACCAAACAGTAACCTTAGTATCACAGGTAATAACCCCTAATACACCAATCACCAACTCAAAGCCCGCAACTACAACAACTAGGCACGCGAAACGGCAACCCGTTAGGTTCAAAGACTATGTAGTTCATATTTATTACATTTCTACCGATTGGTGTATTTCCGGTGCATTTTGGTACCCCGTCTATATCGCTTGATCGTGGTCTTAAACCAAGATAGACAGAGACTACCAGAGACAAATGTTTCTTTTTAGCCGTTCAGGTACACATTCACACTTCCCACTGATGCAAGCTTGGCACGCGCTATTCACGGATTACCGACACCTGTCTCCAAACAACCCGGTAGCTCCTGCCATGAGCAAGTCTACGGATGCGCATACATCTGCTCCTACTGGGTTCGTATTAAGACTATGCCAGACCGGTGATTCCTGAAGCAACACGTTTAGCTCATATGAGACTTAACTGGGCTTATGATGGTCGGTTCTCTATGTACCTCAATTCGGTCACCATGGACATTCGACTCATGCAGATCAAGTGAGTTGGCTGGATTCGAATTTTAGCCTGGAATAACCTGGCACAGGTTGGCCAATTCGACTGTCAATTCCTGATCGGAAGTCTTCTCTGACGAGACTACTTAGAGGGTCTGTATAAAAACTGTTTTTCACTGGACCTAAAAACGTTGACCTGCATACTTCATCAGTTCACGCGTACTAAGTAACTGCCCTTCTTAACCGTTATACATGTTTTAGCTACCGCGATAAAATTTTCATTGTCCTATGCGTTTTCTCCTACCTTCGTGAGACGTTATTGTAGTAGTCAGTCTACAACACCAAATCAATTTCACTGCATTTTCAAATGTGCACCTCTACATGTAAATTTAAAACACTTGTAGAATCTCTTACTGCTCGATCGCTATGCAAAATTCTCAAAATATACACTTCACTCGATTGTGTACCTTGTCACGTTATTTCAGCATTTTCAATCATATGTAAGCCTTCTTTCCATAAGCACACACATTGTTTGGATTACATGGGCATATAAAGTGACACGTCACATAGGGTTCATGTATGTCATGAAAACCCGAGCCTTGTGTCAATATTACCTGAACTTAATGTTCCTCAATAAGTGTATTTTCGCCACCATTTTACTTTAAACATCATAACCCGATTTCCTTATTCCAGGTCTATTGTAAACAAATTTATCGGAAACAAAAAAATTCGATACAATAAGTACTACGTTTCATTATTAGCTAATAATTCATTATTTTTAATTGTGCATTAGTATCAGTTTGCCTAGGGTCTAGGAATATTTCATTGAAACCTGGGAACTGTATCACATTTGCGTATATTTATTGTGCCTGTTACGTAAACGAAATTATCCTAATTTCCATAGCTTTGAGTCAGCTGTCGATACTTTACCTTAGAAAACTTCATATGATATAAAACAAAATTCCTGAACATTAGAACAACTTCTTCTCTTGATTATCTATGGATAACTATGAATAACTATTTTTGTAAATTCTATCCTGATGACCTCACAGCATGCTGGTGAAGAGATAAAATTTAAACTTAAATAAATTTATTCTTGGAAATCCAAGGCATGTTGACCATGATCAATAATTTCCAAAACGTTTGTACAATCAAATTTTAGTATGAACATTTCAAAAAACAATTTTCAAGGTCATTTCGTCAGTGGAATTTACCGTCCAATAAATATAAAGGTAACAGTATTTAAAAGTTGCTTTCAGATAATCCGTATGTGATCTTATATAGTATAAAAACACAGGTATTGAGAAGAAAAGTAAACGAATGATCCAGAAAGCACTGATGTTTAACGAATAAGGTCCATCGAGGTCTAAAAAGCAACAAGCTTAACAACAAGCACAGGATGGTGAAAATTGAAATTTAAAGTATAAACAATATAAGGAAGTGTTATGGTTAGCCTCCTCCGGTCGATGTCGACCATGGATGTACATCGCAATTGAATGAATTTTCATATTTTACAGCTTTTTAAATGACTAAACTGTCCAATTCGGGAGGAACATTATCTCCCGCATCACTTGCAACGATGGTCAGAAATCTGTTGTAGGGCGTCAGTTACACGCCGGCGGCGTAATCTCTGTTCTGCAGCCAAGAGCTGTATCTGCTCCTCCCCAGCTTTGAAACGACACTTTACACAATGCCTCCAAAGTGAGCGGTCAAGAGCAGGTTCTTCCCAGCTCGCGGGGTCAATGACAACAGCTTTCATATCTCTTTTGCAAACATCTTTGTACCGCAAGTTCGATCTGCTCAATGGTCGACTTCCTAATCGCAATTCACCAGAGAGTAGACTTTTCGGAATACGACCATTTTCCATTCAATAGACATGAACAAGCCACCGCAGGCCGCGCTGTCGTAATAGGGTGAACATGCTCTGTAGACCAGCTTTTAAAAGCACTCTAGCGTTGGTCACTCTGTACATCCACGATTCGACGGATGCTTCGTAGATGGAAAGCATTCAGCTTCCGTTCGTGTCTTGCGTGGGTGGTCCAGGTTTCACTTGTGATGAATTGAATTGTATTAAATTGAATAACCAACTCAAGAATGTAAGCGAGAATAAACCACGCTCACTCAAATCACAGTATGTATTGAGTAATGTAGCTTTTTCAACGATAACTTGAATTACAGTATTATTGATTACTGTTAAATGAAGGATGATGAATGATTGAGTATTATTGATCGTTAATCAAACAGTCACCACATTCACCGCAGTTTGCGAATGATCCTTGGTTTTTTGTAATCGCTTTTGACAAGCGGTGTTAGATATTTAAAATTCTTACGACTTCGGGCTGGGAAGATGCTATGATTGAATTTTGCTGCTATATGCTTTATCACCTTCTTCTATTATTATTGTAATACTCTTTCTCTTTGCAGCCACTATACTCCAATTGTGATTTGATTAAAGCCTAGCTTACAGGCAATCATTCTTCTCACTTGTTTGTTTGATCGATCAATCAGAACAATTTATTCAAATCACTATTTGCAAATGGAACGGTTCCTGCGACTTGAGAAATTCAATGCTGACCCAAACGCCTCAGACGCCACTAAACGTTGGAAACACTGGTTCAATACATTTTCTAATTTTCTCAATGATCTAAACAAGCTCGAACAAGATAAGCTGAAAGTATTAATCAACTTCGTTTCCTCTGATGTATATGATTTACTTGCGGATTGTACTACATACGCCGAAGTCATTTTCACCTTGGAGGCCTTATATGTTAAACCGAAAAATGAAATTTTCGCTCGACATTTATTGACGACATTCAATCAAGAAGACGGTCAATCACTCGACCTATTCACTCATAAACTACGGAACGTTGCCAGGGATTGTAATTTCAGCGCTGTCATCATGGAGCAGTATAAAGATGATGCACTCCGAGATGCCTTCATCAGCGGTATTCAGTCCACTGCAACCCGACAGAGATTGTTAGAACATTCAACACTCAACTTCTAGGAAGCATCCGATACAGCAATATAATAATATTAATAATAATATATATCCTTGGATATCCAAGGCATGTAATACATGATCAGTTTATCAAAATTGGAACAGCAAAAGAAAAAATATAACGGTGCAAATGACCGAAGTGAGCAAGATTTTTAAACATTTTTTTCCGTTCAATAATGGAAACGAATATACAGAAAGTAAGAAAAAAATCTTAATGTCTAATAACAATAAGATTTCATTTAAATTTTGTCAGAAGTTACGATTTGCAAGTATGGGAAAACATGGAGAACATAAATGGAAGGTAATTATGGAAAATGTGGAGTGAATTGTAATAAATTGTCATAAAAGAATTGATAAATAAATTATATATGTATCAATTTATGTTTTTTACGGAGAGATTGGTTGAGAAGATGGAAAAGTGAACATAAATCCATCAGAATAAGAAAATCTAAGAAATTCTAGAGGATGAAAGAGGGTGTGGTTAAAAGCATGGGAGTAGGGTACGCTGTGTACTCCAATACTCTTGAAGAATTGTCGACGATTCGAGCCAAAATGTGTTCACCAGCCGGGTTTTCGTTATCTGCAGGAGAGTGAATCACAAATGTAACAAATCTCGGGCGGATAGATTTCGAGCCAGTTTCAGTGATGGTTCGGTATTCGAAGATACTGGAATATAATGAAATATATTCTCTTCACCATCATGGTGAGAGGTCATCAAAGTAAAATAGTTCATCATTTAAAAAACAAGAATGTACATTGAAAACATAATGTTTTTCAGGTTTTTTTTTACTTTTTTTATTTTTCTGGTAGATTTTATTGTTTTGCAAGTTTGGATAAAAATGTGACATTTATAAGATATATACATAATGGTGTATAGAAAATGTCATGGAAGGCAATGTGACAAATAGAATAATGTGATGCAAGTCCCAACCTATGACGAGACATGCATAGACCCTATGTAACCTGACACTACAGCAGCGTTATAAATAGCTAATCAGAAAAATAATTTTTTAGATGTTTCTAATTTTTTTTAGAGACATTTGTTTACGATAGGAACCTGAATTGAAACGATAAGGATAACTATGTTTAAACAAAAAGGAGGTAAGATAAGCCTAAAGAGATACAATAAGTAGAGGTACATAAAATTCTAGTCCCAGGTTTTGATGTATGTATGATGTATGTATGAAAGCACAAGCCTGATCCAGGCAAAGTGCCGCACAGTCAAAGACTGCACGTGGGCTAAGATACTGTCAGGTTGCCCAGGCCTAGACAGATATAAGATGGGGAATACAAATAGATGTAACATACATAGACTTCAAGTAACCTGACTAAGATACTGTCGGGTTGCCCAGGTAGATCACTCGAACTAGCTCTCAAACAATCTGAATCATATGCTAACAGGCTGCCATGCACACAAAATGATATCCGACTTAATCAAACACAAATACATCCAGATACGCCCGTAGAGGTGACTGCCGCCGCGCATATTGCGAAATGTAATTTTTGTGCGTTATCTAGGCATCCAAGACCAAAATGTCCTGTCCCGTGCATTTTGGTACCCCGTCTATATCGCTTGATCGAGGTCTTAAACCAAGATAGACAGAGACTACCAGAGACAAATGTTTCTTTTTAGCCGTTCAGGTACACATTCACACTTCCCACTGATGCAAGCTTGGCACGCGCTATTCACGGATTACCGACACCTGTCTCCAAACAACCCGGTAGCTCCTGCCATGAGCAAGTCTACGGATGCGCATACATCTGCTCCTACTGGGTTCGTATTAAGACTATGCCAGACCGGTGATCCCTGAAGCAACACGTTTAGCCCATATGAGACTTAACTGGGCTTATGATGGTCGGTTCTCTATGTACCTCAATTCGGTCACCATGGACATTCGACTCATGCAGATCAAGTGAGTTGGCTGGATTCGAATTTTAGCCTGGAATAACCTGGCACAGGTTGGCCAATTCGACTGTCAATTCCTGATCGGAAGTCTTCTCTGACGAGACTACTTAGAGGGTCTGTATAAAAACTGTTTTTCACTGGACCTAAAAACGTTGACCTGCATACTTCATCAGTTCACGCGTACTAAGTAACTGCCCTTCTTAACCGTTATACATGTTTTAGCTACCGCGATAAAATTTTCATTGTCCTATGCGTTTTCTCCTACCTTCGTGAGACGTTATTGTAGTAGTCAGTCTACAACACCAAATCAATTTCACTGCATTTTCAAATGTGCACCTCTACATGTAAATTTAAAACACTTGTAGAATCTCTTACTGCTCGATCGCTATGCAAAATTCTCAAAATATACACTTCACTCGATTGTGTACCTTGTCACGTTATTTCAGCATTTTCAATCATATGTAAGCCTTCTTTCCATAAGCACACACATTGTTTGGATTACATGGGCATATAAAGTGACACGTCACATAGGGTTCATGTATGTCATGAAAACCCGAGCCTTGTGTCAATATTACCTGAACTTAATGTTCCTCAATAAGTGTATTTTCGCCACCATTTTACTTTAAACATCATAACCCGATTTCCTTATTCCAGGTCTATTGTAAACAAATTTATCGGAAACAAAAAAATTCGATACAATAAGTACTACGTTTCATTATTAGCTAATAATTCATTATTTTTAATTGTGCATTAGTATCAGTTTGCCTAGGGTCTAGGAATATTTCATTGAAACCTGGGAACTGTATCACATTTGCGTATATTTATTGTGCCTGTTACGTAAACGAAATTATCCTAATTTCCATAGCTTTGAGTCAGCTGTCGATACTTTACCTTAGAAAACTTCATATGATATAAAACAAAATTCCTGAACATTAGAACAACTTCTTCTCTTGATTATCTATGGATAACTATGAATAACTATTTTTGTAAATTCTATCCTGATGACCTCACAGCATGCTGGTGAAGAGATAAAATTTAAACTTAAATAAATTTATTCTTGGAAATCCAAGGCATGTTGACCATGATCAATAATTTCCAAAACGTTTGTACAATCAAATTTTAGTATGAACATTTCAAAAAACAATTTTCAAGGTCATTTCGTCAGTGGAATTTACCGTCCAATAAATATAAAGGTAACAGTATTTAAAAGTTGCTTTCAGATAATCCGTATGTGATCTTATTTAGTATAGAAACACAGGTATTGAGAAGAAAAGTAAACGAATGATCCAGGAAGCACTGATGTTTAACGAATAAGGTCCATCGAGGTCTAAAAAGCAACAAGCTTAACAACAAGCACAGGATGGTGAAAATTGAAATTTAAAGTATAAACAATATAAGGAAGTGTTGTTGTTAGCCTCCTCCGGTCATTGTCGACCATGGATGTACATCACAATTGAATGAATTTTCATATTTTACAGCTTTTTAAATGACTAAACAGTCCAATTAGGGAGGAACATTATCTCCCGCATCACTTGCAACGATGGTCAGAAATCTGTTGTAGGGCGTCAGTTACACGCCGGCGGCGTAATCTCCGTTCTGCAGCCAAGAGCTGTATCTGCTCCTCCCCAGCTTTAAAACGACACTTTACACAATGCCTCCAAAGTGAGCGGTCAAGAGCAGCTTCTTCCCAGCTCGCGGGGTCAATGACAACAGCTTTCATATCTCTTTTGCAAACATCTTTGTACCGCAAGTTCGATCTGCTCAATGGTCGACTTCCTAATCGCAATTCACCAGAGAGTAGACTTTTCGGAATACGACCATTTTCCATTCAATAGACATGAACAAGCCACCGCAGGCCGCGCTGTCGTAATAGGGTGAACATGCTCTGTAGACCAGCTTTTAAAAGCACTCTAGCGTTGGTCACTCTGTACATCCACGATTCGACGGATGCTTCGTAGATGGAAAGCATTCAGCTTCCGTTCGTGTCTTGCGTGGGTGGTCCAGGTTTCACTTGTGATGAATTGAATTGTATTAAATTGAATAACCAACTCAAGAATGTAAGCGAGAATAAACCACGCTCACTCAAATCACAGTATGTATTGAATAATGTAGCTTTTTCAACGATAACTTGAATTACAGTATTATTGATTACTGTTAAATGAAGGATGATGAATGGTTGAGTATTATTGATCGTTAATCAAACAGTCACCACATTCACCGCAGTTTGCGAATAATCCTTGGTTTTTTGTAATCGCTTTTGACAAGCGGTGTTAGATATTTAAAATTCTTACGACTTCGGGCTGGGAAGATGCTATGATTGAATTTTGCTGCTATATGCTTTATCACCTTCTTCTATTATTATTGTAATACTCTTTCTCTTTGCAGCCACTATACTCCAATTGTGATTTGATTAAAGCCTAGCTTACAGGCAATCATTCTTCTCACTTGTTTGTTTGATCGATCAATCAGAACAATTTATTCAAATCACTATTTGCAAATGGAACGGTTCCTGCGACCTGAGAAATTCAATGCTGACCCAAACGCCTCAGACGCCGCTAAACGTTGGAAACACTGGTTCAATACATTTTCTAATTTTCTCAATGAGCTGAACGAGCTCGAACCAGATAAGCTGAAAGTATTATTCAACTTCGTTTCCTCTGATGTATATGATTTACTTGCGGATTGTACTACATACGCCGAAGCCATTTCCACCTTGGAGGCCTTATATGTTAAACCGAAAAATGAAATTTTCGCTCGACATTTATTGGCGACATGCAAGCAAGAAGACGGTCAATCACTCGACCTATTCACTCATAAACTACGAAACCTTGCCAGGGATTGTAATTTCAGTGCTGTCAGTATGGAGCAGTATAAAGATGATGCACTCCGAGATGCCTTCATCAGCGGTATTCAGTCCACTGCAACCCGACAGAGATTGTTAGAACATTCAACACTCAACTTCCAGAAAGCATTCGATACAGCAAGATCACTCGAACTAGCTCTCAAACAATCTGAATCATATGCTAACAGGCTGCCATGCACCAACAATGATATCCCCCTTAACCAAACACAAATACACCCAGATACGCCCGTAGAGGTGACTGCCGCCGCGCATACTGCAAAATGTTATTTTTGTGGGTTATCTAGGCATCCAAGACCAAAATGTCCTGCCAGAGAAGTTGTTTGCAAAGGATGTGGAAAAAAGGTCATTTTCAACGAGTTTGTTTGTCATCATCTGACACAAGAAATAACCGTCCATCGACAAGTTCAGTTGTTTCCGCTTTGTTCTGTTCCGCTGCTCCTGTATCCCTGTCTAATGCAATCATTATTGTTTACGTCAAAGGCATCCGACTGCAGGCTCTCATAGATACTGGGAGCTCTGAGAGCTACATAAATTCCTCGGTTGTTCGTAAGAACTCTTGGGAACTAGTTCCGTGTATAAACAAAATAACTCTTGCTAATACCGAACATACGAGTCAAACCGAAGGCATGGTTTACCTACCCATTCGCTACAAGAAATCAGTTTATCCACAATTCAAATTTTCAGTCATGCATAATCTGTGTGCAGATGTACTGTTTGGACATGACTTTTTGAAAATGCACGAAAAGGTCGAGATCTCGTTCGGAGGCCCCAAACCTTCGCTCTCTATATGTGGACTTGTGGCAGCCAAAGTCACACATCCGTCTCTGTTTAAAAACTTATCTGCTGACTGCAAGCCTATAGCCACTAAATCCAGACGCCACTCTTTTGTCGATGAGCGTTTTATCAGATCGGAGATTGAACAATTGTTGGAAGAAGGTATAATTGAGCCATCATCTTCACCCTGGCAGGCTCAGGTTCCAATTACTACCAGCGAACGTCACAGAAAGCGGTTAGTTATTGATTATAGCCAGACAATTAACAGGTTCACGCAACTTGATGCCTAACCTTTGCCAAAGATCGATCAACTAGTTGAAAATGTCGCTGTTTACAATGTTTTCAGTACTCTAGATCTGCGGAGCGCATATCACCAAATACCCCTACGTGATGAGGATAAACCATTCACCGCATTCGAAGCTGCCGGCAAACTCTACCAATTCCGTCGAATTTCATTTGGTGTGACCAGCGGAGTCGTGTGTTTCCAGCGGATCATTGATGAACTAATAATCAAAGAAAAACTATCTGGCACGTTCGCGTACATCGACAATGTCGTCATCTGTGGTCGAGATAAAGCCGATCACGACAGAAACCTATCCAACATTTTAAAAACTGCAGAAATGTACGGACTAACGTTCAATGATACGAAGAGTATAATTGCCGTGAGTTCTATCAAAATACTCGGTTACGAGGTGTCCAAATGTATCATCAAACCTGACCAAGACCGCCTGGCCCCTCTAAGAGAATTACCACCACCAGTCGATCTTAAATCTCAACAACGAGCAGTTGGCATGTTTGCCTATTACTCCCATTGGATACCCAGCTTTTCAGACACTATATATCCACTTATCCATAACCGAGTTTTCCCCCTTCCTGAATCTGCGCTTACTGCTTTCAAACAGTTAAAAAGCCGTCTCGAGAATGCCTTGCTAATCACAATCGATCATGCGGTTCCATTGACAGTAGAAACTGATGCATCTGACGTCGCGATCGCCGCAACGCTTAATCAGAGTGGTAGACCAGTAGCTTTTTTCTCACGAACGTTGAATCACAGTGAGCAACACCACTCGGCTATTGAAAAAGAGGCGTGTGCAATCGTTGAAGCTGTCAGGAAATGAAGTCATTATCTTATAAACCACCCATTCAGACTAGTGACAGACCAGCGTTCCGTCTGTTTTATGTATGACAATAGACAGCGTGGTAAAATTAAAAACGACAAGATTCAACGTTGGCGTTTAGAGCTGTCACAATACCAATATGATGTGGTTTACCGACCAGGCCGACAGAATCGAGCAGCGGATGCACTTTCACGTGCCGTATGTGGTTTTGTGGAACCATTAATAAAACTGCGTCAGCTACATGATAACTTATGCCACCCTGGCGTCACCCGCTTCATGCACTTTATTCGAGCGCGAAACTTGCCTTACTCCTTGGATGAGGTCCGTAAAATGACTGCTGATTGTTCTGTCTGTTGTGAAATAAAGCCACAATACTTCAAACCTACAGGCGCCCACTTGATAAAGGCTACCCAGCCTTTCGAAAGACTCAGTCTCGATTTTAAAGGACCACTACCATCAACAAGCCGGAACCGCTACTTGCTAACAATCATCGATGAATATTCCCGCTTCCCGTTCGCTTTTCCTTGCCCTGACATGACATCACAAACTATCATCAATTGCCTTCTGGTAGTTTTCACAACATTTGGCACGCCGGGTTTTATACACTCTGATCGCGGTTCCTCTTTCATGTCTAATGAACTAAGACAATTCCTTCACAACAATGGCATCGCTACTAGCCGTACAACGCCATATAATCCACAGTGCAACGGTCAAGTGGAACGGCTCAATGGCACTTTATGGAAGTCGATTCTACTCACTCTGAAATCCCGTGGTCTCCTTACTGGCCAATGGGAGACGGTCCTTCTAGATGCATTGCACTCAATTCGGTCGCTACTGTGCACCGCGACAAACACCACACCACATGAACGCCTATTCGCATACAATCGTCGGTCAGCGACTGGTACTACCCTTCCTACGTGGCTAACTACACCCGGTATTGTGTTGCTCAAGAAACATTCCCGTGATTCCAAATACGATACTTGTGTAGATGAAGATGAATTGTTCGAATGCAACCCGCAGTATGCCCACGTCCGTTTACCTGATGGCCGAGAAGATACAGTTTCAATCCGTCATGTAGCTCCAAAAGGTAACGATTGTCTGCAGGCCACTCACCCTACTAATCTTGAGCAACAGACTCCTGTTAATCCAGACGAACATTCGGAAACTCCTGAATTCGGTGGTGATGATTGCGCAAAGTCCCTCGCTCCTTGTTTAACTCAACCTGATGCAACTGAATCGAAACTCGAGGATCATATACAAAAACAACAAAGAGTTCATTCTTACAATTTACGCAACAGACAAGCATGATATTGCACATTTTTGTTTATCACCATACTCTCATTCATATTCGGCGGGGAGAATGCTATGATTGAATTTTGCTGCTATATGCTTTATCACCTTCTTCTAGTCTTATTGTAATACTCTTTCTCTTTGCAGCCACTATACTCCAATTGTGATTTGAATAAAGCCTAGCTTACAGGCAATCATTCTTCTCACTTGTTTGTTTGATCGATCAATCAGAACGGAAGATAATACCAGGTCGAGTGTGGATAGATGCATCCAGTACGAAACCTCGTAGGATCATTCACATGCTGATGTTCAAATTCAAGTTCAAGTTGCACATGGCTGAAGGTGGCTAAAAGCCAATCACGCGCCCAGATTTCCTTCGACGATATGCGGTTAAGCACCCGCACTTCGATATCGTGTATGAAGTTCATACTTTTCACACGTTCTTGTTTCTGAATATCTGGAAAGTGAGGTAGGGTTTCTCTTCACCAGCACGGTGAGAGGTCAGCTATTCAGGAAACAATGCAATAATATGCGTGAACAATGTGTGGTGTATGAATTCACTAGCCTAGTCAAGGTAAAATGAAATACAGCCATAGACTGCATGTGGGCTAATTTGCTGTCAGGTTGTCCAGACGTAGACAGAAACGCTAAAAATTTAAAAAAAACGTTTTTTGATTTTTTTAAAGTTTTTTATTGGACAATGTGTGGAAATATGATAGACCATTTAACATCTAAATCCCTTATAAAGCTCAAAACATTTGGGAGGCTTACTATACAATGTGGAAGCTTGTTCCAGAAGTTGACCACACGCTTGCTGGAAAGTGCTCACGTGCCAGCAACCTGGGCCTACTCTTAAGAAGGTTCATAGAATTACCCCTTGTAGCTGCTTTAGGGGCAAGTTTAAGGATTTCAGTAATATTATCACCCGTAAGACCCTTCAGAATCTTGAAGGCTTCTATTAGGTCACCTCGCAGCCGCCGTCTCTTTAGTGAGAACGAACCGAGGTCCTTGAGTCTAGCCTCATAGAATTTACCTGTCTGAACCTCAACCATCCTAGTCACAAGGCGCTGGACCCTTTCGAGACATGCTTATCTTTTTTTAAGTACGGTGCCCAGGATTGAACGCAGTATTTCAAGTGAGGCCGCGCGACTACTTTATATAAGGGCATAAAAATTGAAGGTTTTCGGCAAGATAACACTGAGCGAAGTCTGAAAAATTCTATGCAAGCCTTGTTTGCAGCTTCGGCACCTTCAGTAGCCCATTTGAAATCGCCTGTTATAGTAATGCCAAGATCCTTCACTTTCTGAGCAGCCGCTTTTCTGATAGTTCCCTCACTAACTTCTGGTTAAGTTGTCGCTAAATCAGTCGTCAGAAGACAGCTCTTCCCCACGTTTAGTGGCAAGTCCCAGGTCTTTGTCCACTCGATTACTTTTTCTAAATCAGAGATAAGCGTATCTCTACTGTCGGTTCCTAGAATCTCAACATCATCAACAAACAGAAAGCAGCGTGAACTCAAGCACGCTGCCAGGTCGTTTACAAAAATAAGAAAAAGTAATGGATCAAGCACCGAGCCTTGAGGCACTCCACTGAGAATCAGCGATTCCTACGAGCACACACCTGCAATTCTAACATAGTTAGTGCGATTAGTTAAGAAGCTGTCTAACTATCGATGTAGGTCACACACCTACCGCCACACATACTTGATTAGTGCAGAAGGTACCTATGATTGACTGAGTCAAATGCCTTTTGAAAATCAAGATAGCAGAATTCGACTGCTCCCCCTTCATTGAGGCGTAATGTCACTTCGTCAAGAAAGCTTAGAAAATTGGTTAGGCAGGACCTTTCTTTCCAGAATCCGTGCTGGGCATCGGATAGTAGTTTACATACCTGGTGCCGAATGATTTTTTTCCAAGCACTTGCAAAGAATGCTTGTCAGGCTTACTGGCCTGATGCAACGCATGAGCATTAAGCCAATCGAGAAACGTTTCGGATTGCTCGGTGACTAAACCTACAGCGACGGCCCAATCTATGTCTGGAAGGTTGAAATCACCTAAGATGAGTACGCTGGAAACTGATTGAATCAACCCGTCGAGCGTCTCAATCAGCTGTGTAATCTCCTGCTTGGCTGCACTGAGTGTGACGAATACATAAGCAATTGCGAGCAACGTTTGGTACATTTAGCTGAAATATTAGATAATTCATTTAATAAAGATTATCCACTAATTCTAACCACGGGGAAATAAATTTATTGTTGTTTGTTTATGTGCGAGTTTGTTACGATTGTGCGACCTCGTCCAATGGTATATTTCAAAAAGCATAACGTGAAATGAAAAAACTCGAACTTCCAAATTTTCTCAAATCTATTCTAGAATATCAAACACCAAAATCTGTTGCGATACCAAATTACACTATTGGGGCCATCTATAGATTGTTACAGCTGCTTATTGCAGCATACGTTATTTGGTATGTTCCTTTTAAAACTTAGCCATTCAAAAAGCTGGATATTTTTTTACGAGAAGAGTTACCAAATGACTGATGATGCTGTAACAAATGTTTTTACGAAAGTCAAAGGTGTTGGATTCACAAATTTTAGTGACGATACGAACTATGGCAAACGTGTTTGGGATATTCAGGATCTTATTGTTCCGGAATTAGAAGCGAACGCGTTGTTCGTATCGACAAATATTGTTATTACACCCAACCAAACACTTTCGAAGTGTCCAGAGGTTCGATACCTATTTTTTTTTAAAAAGCAGGTATTAAAAACTGCAAAGTGTTCGTCCGATGCCGATTGTCCAGCAGGTTATATTAATCATCTGGGAAATGGTAAGATTTCAATTTTATATTTGACTGAAAATTTTCAAAAAGACAAAAAAGTACAACAGAATCACAAATGGTTTATTTTTACATGGTTCGGAATGCGACATACGATAACTGGCTCTCGATATTATATAGCTATATTTTTTGTACAATGCTGTTATTTCATTAAGCACAGAACTGTAAGTAGTTGATGAACCAATTGAGCAAGCAGAATTCATGTTGATGGAATGGTTTTGAAGAGTCGTTCAAACTGGAAAAGTTTGTAATAAACAAAATTTTGATGAATGTGAGCGTCAAGACTAAGATATATATTTTTCAAATGCGAATATTTTAACAAAATCCAAAGACAAAAATTTTTATTTCCACACTGAGACAACTCTCCGTTTAACTATAGAAGATTGTTTTTCAAAACTCATTCTAGTATGTAGTGTAGTATTAAATCAGAATTCAGCTTCTAAAAGCTACCGTAAAGACGTGTATTATACTCAGGTTGCGTCGATCTTAGTTTCAAAGTCTCCAGTAGACAGCCTAACTCAAATCATTCTACTAAAAGCTCACAAAGCATTATATTTGAAAATATCAGCCTGAATTACCACCCAGCCACTGCAACCAAGTCACTTACTTTCAAACAAACGATATCTCTCGCTAAATTGATCCATACTATATGATATGACGGACACTGTTTTTTCTGTCACTGCAATAAATCAATTATTGGCGCAATAAGGGATTTCATCTCAATTTCAATATAGTCATAAATCTCTGATGGCCATCCGTTGTCCGACACTATACGCTGATTCGGCTCGAATGTAGCTGCGTCCATTCAATTTTTCACAGGAAATGTACCTTGAAAATACAATACATTTTTGTTGTAACTCGTAGCCTTTTGCAACATCGTCGTTAGTTGTACATACATCGTCTGACTATTTCTAGTAAAAAACCTGAGTTGGCTCTATTGAAATACATATCGGTTCACACCAGCGTTTTTACAGTAAAGCTACATGTTTCGTGTATAAAGGCCGATATCGCAATAAATCACGTTACTTCTTCGTGTTTCCTGCGTTAGCACCGACTATTTGCAACGCTTACTTCGCGAAAATGATTTCTATAATAATATATAAATTTGTTAGCTTTTCGTATAAAAGTGACATTTTGTTGGAAGGAGACATGAAAGTGCGTTGCTCGTATGTCTTTGAATGAGCTATTCTAGTAAGTAGGATGTGGTTTTGATTGCTGTTAAAATGTCATTGAAGGAATATCGCTTGGCTTGCGCTCAGAGAACAAGTTCAATTTTGCCAAAACTAACTTCTTCTATTTGAAGCGTCCGTGTTCTACGGGAAAATATTTATTAACCTTGTTTAGGCAAATTGGCCATATCGCTATTAGATATTAAAGGTGTATTGTGCAAGATAAGTCCTTGTTCTGTAGCACTTATCTTGATTCTTATCATAGGTTAGATGAGATTTAGCTAAATTTATCCGGAATGATTAAAAGATTACAGAATAGGGTCAGACTAAATGACTCACATGTCCTACGAAATTTTCAGGTCAGCCAGAGTTTGTATGTTTCTCAAGTTTTTGAAAGCAGTATCTTCTAGCAATGTATTTGGAAAAATCCTATATGTTAATAACGACATCAAATAATTGCGAAACATTCTTTGTGTCTTTGCACTGGGTTTCCGTTAATTCACGCCTATCAATCAAATCTCTCAGCTGATATCATAACTGATGCTTTATAAAGGCTCATTAAACGAAAGATGGTTGCAACTTTGAGGACTGCCCGGGGAAGTTGGTGTTTTTAATGCTAAGAAAACAGATTCTTTGGTAGCTGTAGGCGATTTTATGAAGCTCTCGCAATTCATCAGAAATTTCTAAAAAGCAAAAGTTATGTATCTTGTTGATGCGTAAAGCAAATGGTTTGCCAATTTGCATTCTAATCAAGACGCATGGAGCGCTATGCAAAGCATATTTGAAACATAATTTGATTGGCATACTGCTTCCGAGTATACCCAGCAATATTTGAATGGCGATTACTCTCGAGGCTCTCACTGAATCTGAGATCCACAATAAAGTCGGAATCCTTAATTTCCAGAATGCACCTCACTTTCTGATACCTGAGTGCAATCACAGTTTGAGGGTAATGTACTCCCAGTGTTGTTTTCTATGATCTATTCTTAGAATCGCATTGCGGTTTCTAAAAGCTGTCAATTATATGCCTTTGTATTTCTCACTTGTGCGCTTTCTTATTACGTTTTTACGACCTATCCCACTTATTACTTATCGGCATTCTATCTGGCTGTGAACCAGTACTTCATAATGAAAACGATAAGGTCACACAATGAGAAACTCTATAAGAGACACCCATATAAACAAACACTTAAAACGTATCCCACAGTTGTTGTTGTTGGCCTCCGTCGGTCGATGTCGACCAAGGATGTACATCACAATCCCACGGTAACACCTACAAACAAATAAATTTAAAATTATTCTATTTTGTAGGAATTACATCTTTTGTCATATTATCGTCTAAACGACTGTGATGTCAGACAACCATTTCATTACACATTCTACAATTTTTATCAAAATAAATTTTTACCTTGGACATTCATTCGTGATTTTCCTAGGGCCTTACACTGGGGCATGTAGCCGTATGCCTGGAATGAGTACGGGAACATGTGAAATATACGCGTGGTGTCCTCTGGAGAATGACACACTTCCGCTGGGCCAGGATAAACCGATGTTTCCCATGGTGACTGATTTCACCTTGTTGCTCAAAGCACATGCCTCATTTCAAGAATTTAACATCGACAAGTGAGTCGAGATAACTGTGAATAGTTTGATATTATGTTGCTCTATTAAAAAAAACTGATGCATAATCTTGAATCTGAATAGCGGTTATCATGAATTATACAACTTGAGAGATTTCGCTATTAGTGATCACTATAAACTGTGCGGCAGTTTGCCTGGATCAGGCATGTGCTTTCATACCATACCATAAACTGAAAGCTACAAACGAACTCGATTGTTAAATCACATTCACGAAGAATGATAAATTCTGCAGGTAGCGTTGGGTTTAACTCTTGCCGCACAATCGATCAAAAATTCGATACACTTCGACAATCAATAAGTGGTAACGGTCAAACCATTATGATCCTGATCTTTGTTTCACATAATTCACAAACTGTTATCTTTCTAAACGTTTCCACAGACGGAACATCCTGGATTGGATAACAAATGATTATCTGCGAAAGTGTCAATATAACGCTTCCCATGAGAAAGATAAGTATTGCCCGATCTTCAAACTTTCCACAATATTTAAAGAGACCGGGGTCGGAACGAAAACGTTGGTAATGGTACGTTACTATCTCGACAAGTTCGTTGCCACAAACGCGACATTACCACAGTACATAACATTTTCTCATCAAAAACATTTTTCAAATAATCAGTGTTGGTGATGATTGAAATAATATTAAAACGTAAGGTCTTAGTTGCTCAAAATAGATATTAGGATAGTTCTGACTTTTATTTTTGGGTATTCGACGCTGATTCTTTGAAAGTTTCGTCAGCAACTGGAAAGCTGGCAGTTTGGGTTCACCTTAAATA
This sequence comes from Atriophallophorus winterbourni, assembly GCA_013407085.1. NCBI lineage: Eukaryota > Metazoa > Platyhelminthes > Trematoda > Plagiorchiida > Microphallidae > Atriophallophorus > Atriophallophorus winterbourni. The sequence continues at coordinate 85,401 of JACCGJ010009415.1, read as the reverse complement.
AATTCGGCGGTGTTCTCACCTTCTGTGGGAATCTGAATAGAATGGTGCAAACGAGTTACATCATTATATAACATTCGGATGAAACAAATCCTGCAATCGGTCATGTTAAAATTATTGAGGTCCAAGAATCATAACCATTCTTGCAAGCTTTTCAACCATACACACTTTCACGTCCGGTCTCATGATGTTTGTAATCATCAAATAGTAACAACATGATCTGGATCAGTGTGCCATGTAATATCAGTGTAACGGCTGACGAAGGTTGATGATTGAAAACACTGTTGTATAAGTCAGGCACAACCAATCTGTACAAGCACGCGAAAATTACAGTGGCTTATATAGGTAGAGTTTGTTGTTGGCCTCCTTCGGTCGATGTCGACCATGGATGTACATGTAGAGTTTAACATGTGTGTTTGAACAAGATATCTATATTAGGACGGACACCCCACAACCGTATTTTACGGTTTAAAATCACCAGATTTCAAATCCGTGTTAAACATAAATGTTTAAGAACCGAGCGTTCCTGTCGGAAGCTTTGCTCTTGACAAGAAAACTAGAGTTATCAAATGGTTAGGATCGCCAGATGAAATAGGATTGGTACATTTACAGAGCATGAAAGTATTTATCTCGTATGAAACTTGTTACACGAGACAACTCAGTGCATACCTCAGATCCACGGATTAAATAATGAATTTTGTCAAAATTGCCAAGTGGAACTCTGAACAATATTTAGACGAATTACTTGATTGAAAATGGTCGTGAACCATTCTCGATGTTATAGAATATGTTCTCCTAATACGGGACCTTAATTTCTGATTCAACTGTTATTTACTTTAATTTTATCAGGGCGGCGCGATCGCGATAAATATAAATTGGGATTGCGACTTTGATTGGAACCCGGATCGATGTAAACCCCAGTATTCTTTCGTCCGTCTCCATGATACCAACGCCGCGGTTTCTCCTGGTTTCAACTACCGGTGCGCGGCAGGTTTTTTTAATATTCCGAGGGATTTGCGTTTGATGTGATGAAAATATGCCGCTTTTTCTAACCATTTTGATAAATGAACATTTTGTTCATGGTTAAGGGTTTCACTCCATCCACATGTGTACGGACACGTGATTGAACGGGTTGGTCGTGCCAACCTTATGCAACAGTGACAGACAAGCACAACTTGTTTACCATTCTTCCACTTTTTCAAGCGCAGGCGGATCCTGATCCTACTGTCCTTATTCGATGAGTGCAAACAGCACGAAACCGGTCATGGTCGTGTGTGATGGAAATGCATTCAAATGAGCATTTTTGTTCAGATTGATGAATATAAAACATGCCAAAGGCATGTGAATATCACAAAACGAGTGGTGCTTGTCGCTATGCCTGTTGCGGGGGAGGTTGTTAGCCCCTAAATCGATGTACATTGAAATGAATTATGGGATAATTATGCTCTTGCGATGCTTATCTCTGATCGAACTTGATGGAAAGAGGCAGACATCAACAGAAATATCAACCACTTTGGTGACTGGCTTGCACTATATAGACTAGCAGACTGCGAACAAATGTTAAAATATCATGGGGTATCTATCATGCACGTATTGGACACCCGATTACATAAATTTACGAACCAATCTATACAAGCAATCACTATCGGGCCAAGTCGTGCGTCTAATTAAGAATTTAATCGAATGAAATCCACGGAGATCTGTTCGGTTGGGCGACCACAATAGATGTTGCTGGCTCCTTCTAAACTGGTCGGGCAAAACAAAGCTACTCAAATGTGCCAGTCTGGAGAACAGTTCGTAAACGCTTAATTGCGATAGGTCAAACGGTAGACGGTAGCCCAGGTCGTTAATGCGTGGGACTACAATGGTGGTCGCGGGTTCAAATCCCACACGAAGCGGAGGATATGCACTGCCGATGAGCTCAAATAAGAGCGAAACTCGTGTCCAGTGCTTCCATTGTGGACCACTGTGATCAACTTTGTGAATAGTTCGATGGGCTTGGCACGGATGAGTAGTCACAAATAGAAATCTAATAAATTAAGGAATTATCAAAGAGATATGAGGTAAACTTTCGCTGATCGGGCTAGAGTACACTAGCTTGGGTCAATGGCGGTCTTGCACTAAGCATCTTCTTGGAGTGTTTGCTTAACCTTGTATGTTGTCAAGCGGAGTGACGAGAAAAGCTTATTATGATGCATGACAGTGAAAGCCGCAAGGAAGCTGCCGTGCTGATGTCGCTCTACTCGTTCACGAAACTTGTTTGAATGTATGTTCCATTCGAGGTGTAGGCACCTCTTCCCAGTTTGTATGTGCTTACTCTTCTATAGAAGCCGTAGCTATTTAACTCCCACCCTTCCCCATCTTTTAGGATTTTACTTTTTCATGGTTGTATGGCAGTTAAGCATTCGGTACGTGCTACCGATGTAATGCTGTCTTTGATGATGATTGGGTCGTGTATTTATACTCAGATTAAAAACGAGCAAAGGTTAGCAGCAACGAAGTAGGCCCTGCATTTCTTACGGATAGAATTCCAAAATTAAATCTCGTGCTGCATTAAATACTCTAACCGAACCCAATATCAACAATTTACGAACACGTCCCATTGTTAGCCGTCAAACGGTCCCTTGTTTCACGGAAACATGTTTGCTCGATCGCAGTTTACTATCACACACTCACTGAGCGAATTTCGTTTTTTTTCGTTGTAAACTGTTCCCTTAGGTACCCTCGTTACTATCAAGTAAACGGCACGCGTTATCGAGACCTTTACAAAGTCTTCGGAATTCGAATTCTCATCAACGTTCGTGGTGTGGCAGGAAAATTCCACATGTTACCTTTCACATTGGCTCTCGGTGCAGGACTGCAGTGGGTGGGCGTGGTGAGTGTCACTGTTTTAAACTCCGATTCTATCCGTGGTGTTAATCATTTCCGTGCCACTCTCAAACGCTAGATTCAAATGATTGCTCTGTTGAAAGACATTTTTGTAACGTGCGCGTATACATATTTCAATCACGGTGGTATATTATCACTTGACGGTTGTAAGCACCAGTGAATAGAGAACCAATAGGATTACTATGATAAAGCAGTCGACGTGCACCATTTATTAAATCATTCAACTGAGCTTGAAATCAAAATAACCGCGGTTAAAACCTATTAACATTTTGTATTATCCTCAACAATGATCGAAGACAGATGGCGATTCTGGTGCTAACGTCTATGGCGTTGTTGATTCACTCCTCGAAGATAGACACACGTCCATCTCTTATAGGCGAATCTCACAATCACCCAAAATGTCTGCAGCACACGAATGTAAATCTAATACTTTGTATTTGGAAAGCATCCGTCGCATGTTGAACACATCGTGGAAGGATAAATTATCCAATGCTGAAGTCCTTTCTAAAACTGGTCTACGAAGCGTGCTCACGACAGCTCGCTTACACTGGCTAGGTCATGGGCACCGAATAGAAAATGGTCGTATTTGAAAAGATATACTCTATAGAGAGATGAAATCAGAAAGTAAACCTCATAGCACGCTGCAATTGCCTGCAACAAATTATGAAAGCTCATGACCCTACGAGTTGAGATGAACTTACTCGTGATCACTCACTTTGGAGGCCCTGAATAAAACGTCATCTTCTAGCTGGGAAAGTGTAGATACACCCTCGGCTGCTAAACGCAGATCACACCTACAGCGTGCAGATATCGCTGATCGGCTGATTACTGCCCATCGCTGTGTGAGAGATTGTTCCTCTCAAATCAGCGTATTTATTTATTTAAAACACTTGCGATCATGAAATCGTTACTCGCTTGTAATGTACATCGATAGTCTACATCGAGTAAGAGAGGTCAACTCAAAACCTCAATGTCACTGTCACGTTTGTCACTTCTCCTTGATTTGTCATTCGATTTCGTACCAGCCAGTTGCTTTCTAGTCCTCGTCATTTTGGGATCATTTGATTGACCTTGGCGAGTCGCATATCCTCCAGTAGCGGATGACGTTTTCAAGCAGTTTCTGTTTTTCGGTGGATATTCACTTGGATGAGGTCTGATGCAATTCTTTCACCACCCGGATTCTTGTGGTTTCTTGTCGCGCTGAGACTGGACCTTAACGTGGTGTGATGGTTTGTGTACCTCCATGATCCATTGGGCTATACTGGGTGCTCTTTTGGTGCCAGCAGAGCTACTCATACCAGGATAGTTAGAGGTCAGACAAATTCAGTCTCAATCCATTGCCTTGTGGTTCAGGCTTTGTATTCAAAGGCTCCGGTGCGCCCCCATAAGCCAACACCCTACTTCGGTCTGGGCAACCGGTAGTATCACGCCCACAAGCAATTATGAAAATACATGTAAAACTGACAGATCCCGTGCTCTCACGCTTTCTGCTCAAAATGCTTTCAATGATATCACACTGCATGCAAACATTTTAATAGCTGTTTACCGTTTTGTAGTTCTTTGGGTAGCCCTGACAGAATTATCGCTTGTTCACCGATGTCTCCAAATTTATCCACTTCGAATATTTTGCCTGTTTCGAATGCATCCAGTGCGTTCTTCCTCTCTCGCGTACCATTCAAATTAGCGTGGTTTACTCTACGGACTTAGCTATTCACAGGCAGACTTGGCTCGCACACTTGATAGCCTCGATGTTTGCTGCTTGTCGGAAATTCGTATGCATAACTCTTGCCCGGTTACACGATTGTCTAATCCTTCGATCCTACGGAAGTCACACTATCTTCGCCTGTCCACTGATGGCGACGACATGGTATCTGGTCAAGCTGGTGTCGGAATCGTTTTGTGTGAGAGAGCTGAGGTCGCTCCCTTTGACTGGATCCCAGCCGACAGTCACCTTTTTGAATTAAGACTACAAGGTTCGTGCAAGAAAGGCCGATGTCGTAATCAATCTCCAAAACTGTTTGTGGTTGTTGCCTATGCACTGACTAACTGTAGCTCTGAACTTGCCAAGGATGAGTTCTATGGAAAATTACAAGAACTCATTAGACTTGCATCGAAGAGTGACATCGTTTTCCTAGCATACATGCTGTGTCACGAATGCTTATTAAACTTAAACTGTTTTCCAGTTTGAGAACCGACAGGGAAAGTTGGTGGAGTTCTAAGGCTACTGAAATGGAATCTGCGACAACTGTAAGCAATTTCAGAAAATTGTTCCAACTCATCAGAAATACTGGAAGCGGGCGACCAGGTATCACTGAGGTGATACGCGAAGCAGAGGGTTCGCCAGTTTTTAACATGCACAAGTGCATGGCGCAATGGGCAGATGATTTTGAGGCACAAATTATCTGGCCATCTGCACCCACTGATTTCGAGGATATGGATCACTGTACCTCATGGTCGGTATCTCTTGAGGCTCCCACTCAATTAGAGATTTACAGTGTACTCCGGAGCCTTAAGCGCCATCGGGCATCAGGTGCTGATGCCTCAAATCCGTCATTGTTCAAGGATGGCGGTTTCGCTCCAGTTTCAGAATTTCAAGCGCTGTTCGGCAACACACGGACTGAGGAACGCGTTCCGATCCCTTGGGGAGAATCAATATTTGCTCCAATTTTCAAAAGGGACGGCGCAATTCGTGTGAAAATCATCGGGGTATCATTCTCATTTCAGAAGCTCATAAAATACTGGCCTCCATCCTGTTTCACCGGTTGAGTACCAAACGGGAAGAGCAAATCCGTTAGGAGCAAACTGGGTTTCGTGCCGGTCGAGGGCGTATAGATCAAATCTGCACACTTCGTCAGTTACTGGAGCAACGTCACGTATTTCATAGGCCAACTATCGTGTTATTCCTTGACATCCGAGGGGCATTCGATTCAATCAACCGCGAAAGTCTTTGAAACTGTCGGCAGAGACATGGCGTGCCCGAGAAGTATGTTTGGATCTTGAAAGCATTATATTGCCAAACCTTGAACAGGGTTTGAGCGTACGAACAATTATCGTCCTCGTTCAAAATCTCCAGCGGGGTGCGGCAGGGCTGCCCTACTTCACCGTTCCTTTTTAAATTCGCGATCAACGATGTCCTCAGGAAAGCTTTAGCTGGTCTGGTGGGCGCAGGTGTTGAACTTCTGTCGGATGAGAGAGCCACTGACCTAGAATTTGCGGATGGCTTCGCACTTCTGTGAGATGACCCTCATATAATGCCACAAGCCCTGGACCGCCTGGCACTTGAAGCTTCAAGGTATGACATGTGCTCGGCGCCTAACAAGTGAAAAACGCACCCAGGATTAGAGCGACTCTCTTCCAAACCTAACTGTGTGCAATGTCAATCTTGAATTGGTCGATAGTTTGTTTACCTTGGCAGTTGTATCCCTGATTGCGGTTATGTCGAGGACGAAACTCACATAGTTTGACGCGGTCAGTTTCACTCCATACTAAAGGCCGAGTGTACAACTCAGTGGTGCGTGCTACACTATTTTTATGGCTGCGAAACCATCCGAGCGGAAGATGTCCATTTGACAGCACCAAATATAGATGTCTGCAGCGGGTGTTAGGGCCAGTTGGCCACAAACTGAGAGAAATGCTGATGCTTGCTCGCTTGCGATGGTTGGGACATGTTTTAATAGTGCCTACTGATCGTTTACCGTACCGTGCCTTATTCGCAGAGCCTGACAGAAGCTGGGAGAAAAGTTCGGGAGGCCAGTCCATGACGTGGCGCGTTGGGATGAAGAAACTCACAGTAGCGCTAGGCTCAGTTGGGCGTATTCGTTTGCCTGGGTGGGGTCCAAAAACTCCACCTAATAGTTGGCTGGAAACCTTACGAGATATGGCTGCAAACCGAAGTCAATGGCGGCAGTGTATTTTATTGTGTGTCATAATTTTTTAATCCGGTGTTATTTGATGGAGAAAAACAAACAAACAAATCATAAAATTGCATTCAGTGAAACTATAAAAACAAGCTGCTTTTTGCGCATTTGTATTTGCATATTCCTGTTTTTCACGCGCTTGCTTATCTGCTTTTCCTGCTTCATATTACTTGACACTTTGTCTGGCTCCAGACTTGTGCTTCATGATGATGATGTGGGTGCGATTATTGTCCTCGAGCATTTTAGCGCTTATTGCTCTTGCAATGAACCACAGAACTTTCTACATTCGATTTCAGAGCCCTCGAATGTGACACTCAGCTAGTGCCTTTCACCATCCATACACAACCATTAATTTTCCAATCACGAACTTGGTTTCGCTGCCTTTAACTACTGCGCGCAAAAAACGCGTGAACATGAGCACAAACAAACTGTTTTGTGTCCCACTAACAACGGTAATCAAAGGCCAAAGCACATTAGGTTTCTAGCCACCAGAAATGTATCGTGTTCCATGAATAACTAATCGAATCCATTTAAACCTGAGTACTGTTCGTATCGACACCCTTGGTCTGACGAAGCTTCTGTGTTCAGAAGCGAAACGTTACCAAAAACTTGTTATAACCGATTCATTGCAAACTTTGTTCTCATGATTATGGACTTCCGATCGGTCTCGAATACTTTCAAATAAAAAAGTGAATAATTGTTGTGAGTATATGAGAGAATTTTCACTACTGTCCATTATACACTTGTGGGGTGTTTATGCATAGTGCTAATTAGCTCTGTTGTGTTCAAAGCAACTATTTCTCTACCAATGTCATTCAGTTTTGTTCTTGTTAATTGTTTGTAAACTTGAGAAACTGCGTGAAAGTTTGTTAGAAAAGAAGCGGATCTGTCATCACATTTTCCCCCAATTGTAGCACTCACCATCTTTCGAGACATCTAAGGTTATGCTACGAATATGATATAGTTCAAGCGGCACCCTAATGGTATTACCTCAAAAAAGTGCAATCTCGCGGACACTCAACAGGCATCAAAGCAGTATAAGAAGGAAAGACCCATCATGCACTCTCCCGTCCCTCCCAAGTGACGCCATGTTTGATGTTCCAAATATGTACAGAGATTTCTTGCTGTATGATTCTGAAGACCATAGTGACGATGCAAGATTTTTTATCTTCGGTGATCGAAGCCTGGTTGGTGCATTGTCTCTTAGCAAGATGTGGTTTGCTGATGGGACGTTCAAGGTTGTACCTTCGCTTTTCTACCAGTTATACACTATACATTTTCAATATGCTGAAGGCGTCACACCGCCAGAAATTTACTGTTTTTTACAAAACAAAACAGCAATTACATATAATAAGTTGCTTAGTGTGTTGCGAGATATGGCCCCGAATGCAGCACCAGATGTCATTTTAATTGACTTTGAAAGTGCAGCTATGAGTGCATTTCTCTCAAACGTCCCATCCGCAACACTCACTGGATGTTATTTTCATCTATGCCAATCCATGCAACGAAAAATATGTGAACTAGAGGGATATGGCCTCTGTTCTTCAAGCAAGTGCTGGGGTTCATATCATACAGAAGAAGAAGTATGCTGATATATGCGCCAGGACATCTCGAGCAATTCAGCGACACTCAAATATGGAAACATTGACGTTTTTAAAATCACTTTCATATCTCTCCAAATTCATTTGAACGTATTTTGAAATCCTCAGAAGTTATCAAACTGATGATTAAGTGACTGAAGATTAATTGACTGGGGATGAAGTGTCTCACGATTAAGTGTCAGTAAACCCGAAAACATGTATTAGTCATAGACATGAATAGGGAAACATCTCTTTTCAGGTAAGATATAATACCATCCTCAAATTATCTACCGGTTGAAATGTTTTTTTCTATGTGGTTGTTTGCGGACTCTATTGATTCAATTGTATCAAGTCTTACGCGTCATGTCTCCAAACCCGCTTCCGATGCAGTACCTATCATTCAACCAAGCTTCTCGTATTGTCACAGTGCACTTTATAGTCAATACCTAGCCGACGGTTGATTACAAACATTCACTGTTCCAGATTTTCATGCTAAACAAGCGCGGTAGCCTGTTCATCCACCAAGGTTACACTTTTCTGTTCTATTTCCAACAGGCTTCGATCATTTGCGATATCATAATGACCAAGATTGTACGAGCACGTGAATTTTACGATCGCGCGACAACCGAAAGCATATCCAAAGAGGAGGAGGAAGAGTACCTCAATGCATTGTTGTCGAAGACGAAAAATGAAGCAACAGAAGAAAAATAAACGTGAAGTGTGTTAATTTTTCAGTTGCTTATTATGTATACGCTGTGATTCGCTTTCTTGGATATTTCGCTTTCAATTTGTGCAAATCTTTTACCTTACAAAAGGATCTTTCCTGCTTCTTTTGCATTCATATTTTTGATGTGCCTGCTCATGGATAAAATAAAATTTTGTCATTCATCTGACCTACACGTAATTCTTCTGAATTTTGTTGATCTGATGGTGTTCGCCGTGCTTGTGTAGTTGTTGTTGGACGTTTCGTCATCAAGCTGGATTACATCAGCAGCAGAACTACTTTCGAAGTGACTTATAATTGGTATTCATTGGTTTTTATAAGGTCCTTTTGTCCGTTCGCCATCACTCTCGGTGGTTGGTGGAATTCATATGTTGCATTCTTGTCCATCGAGTTTTCATTGGTCCATAGGTTGTAGCCAATTGGAGGTGCTGGTTAATTGATGTCGTTGTTGAGTTCTACGCTTCGATGAATTCTCGCGTTGTCCCAATCGAATTGATGTCCGAATTGATCAAAATGTATTGAGTGGTGTTTTCGTACGGCTGACCGGCGTTCGTTTAGTCTTGTGCTAAGTTTGCGACCAATTTGTCCGATCTAGTTTTTCCCGCAATCTCTACACGTAATCTTGTAGACAATATTGGATTGCTTTTCTTTTGCCACCTTGTCTTTTGTGTTGTTGAAGTGGTTCCGTAATATTGACAAGGGTTTGTGCGCAACCTCTATTCCAAATGGCCAAAGGACCCGGGCTGCGATTTCTATATATTCTGCACATACGGGAGAGCGCGTCTGACTCTGTTTTCATAATCGTGTCTTTGTTGCGTAGTACGAAGCTTCTTGGGTATCCATTCTTCTTGAACACTTTGAACAGGTATTCTTATTATTATCTTCTTATTTTCCATGTGTTGCTGAGTCTATGGTTATTAGGGTGCTTGCTGTGGAAGTGCAAGACTGATCCGCGTGTGCATTCTTCATATATACACTAGTCTCCAAATTTCCTCCACTTGTTCATCTCACTTAACGTCCAGGAATGTCAGGCAGCCGTCGATCCGATTCGTTCAGTTCAGTTCTTTTTATGATCACAAATGTGTCGTCCACATAGCGGATCCATAACTTTGGCCGTATTATTGGTAGAGCGATCCGTTCCAAACGTTGCATGACTGCTTCGGCAATTAGGCTGCAAATCGGTGATCCCATTGGTGTTCCTCGAATCTGCTCGTAGATTTTACCATTGAACTTGAAGTGTGTTTAGAGACAGCTCGATCAATTCCATCAAACTTTCTCATGTTAACCGATTTCCGTTGTGGCCAGTTCCTTTTTCGTGGAGCAACGCTGATTGCAAACGTTTGATCTACTGAAGTGAATATAGACGTTACGTCGAAAGAAACCATTATTTCAACTTCATCGATTTTACATTCTCAATTTTCGTACCAAAGGATTGAATTGTGCGGGTATGTTTACTCGGGAGGGAGGCATTGAAGTATTGTTTTATATGCTTGAAAAATGCAAATAGTCGTCTATGTAATTCATTCACACGTCAGAGCATATGGCTTCCGCAATATGCTCATTTATATCGATACAAAGTTCACTGAAACCGCGTATGCTGTCTGCAACTGATGAGCGTAAACAGCTAAAGCCGCCGAGGGGCAGTAGGTACGAAGTATGCGAACATAATATGTAGTCCATTCGTAAGCATAATCAGGAATCAGTATGAAATGCTTGATTAATCACCTGGGTTCTATTTACAAGCAGCATATTTCGCTTCATTTAATGGCCAAACATTGTTTACCTATCATCTTTTTATTTCCCACTGAATGTAATTTCTCATCTCTACCTGGAGACAGCAAGACCCGGAAGTAGTAGTGGCATGTATGCACAAGGAATGTGGGCAAAAATCTTGGGCATTGTAGTTATAGTTTTCATGTGTGGTTTTATTTTAAAAGAACAAAAATTTATATTTTCATTTACTGCACATCAAAAAGACCTATTTCTAAAGTTAGCGATCATTTTTGGGTTGATACTGCACATTTCACGTAAATGCCTTTTAGATTTTGCATAGCTTTTGCACCCCACACATAACTTACCCAAAGGCTGACTTTTTGATATTACCTTTCCGTGCAACAGGAGTCTTTTTTAGTTGGATCTTGATTATTCTTTTCGTAGTCATCCAGGTGCTGTCAAAGTATGAGAAGCTTGCATTTTAGAATGCTCATAGAGTCTAAATCTCCACTCGTTGTGTTACTCGCTTGTTGTCCTGACGCAGTAGAAACAAAAAGTGCTCAGGTTTCTTTCTTTCATGAGCAAAATTAATTTCCTTGGTCGATGGGCTGTATCGCCTCCCATCATCACTGTTGAAAACTGTCAGCTTGAACCAGTATATCATTTCACATATTTTGGTTCAACCATTGCGGATAACCTCTTGCTAGACACGGAGATTGATAAGCGGATTGGCAGAACAGCTGCCATTTTGTTTCGTTTGATTTCGTGTTTGGGGTAACCGCAAGTTGACTGTGAAGACAAAGATGATGATACACGGCGTGTGCGTACTAAATGCTTTACTTTACGACAGTGAGACCTGGACCATCCACGCAAGACACGAACGGAAGCTGAAACATATCGTGAATGGACAAAGTAACGAATGTTGAAGCGCTTTCTAATGCTGGTCTACACAGAATGTTCGCCCTACTGCGAGAACGCCGAGTGGGTCATAAGTTCAGAATGGAAAATGGTCGTATTCCAAAAGATCCACTCCATGGTGAGTTGAAATCAGAAAGTTGATCTTTAGACAGACTGTTTCGAGGTACAAAGACGTTTGCAAAAGCGATATGAAAGCTCTTGGTATTGACCCCGCGAGTTTTGAAGAACTTGCTCTTGACCGCTCACATTGGAGGCTTTGTGTAAAGCGTAGTCTGCAAGCTGGGGAGGAGCAGATACAGCTCTTGGCTGCTGAGTGCTATATTCATTCTATACCTATAATCAAGTCTGAAATTCACTATGCCTCCCACATCCAAGCCATTAGCTGATAATCTATATATGAAGTGGTGGTTATATCGTTATAAAAAAAACTTTCGACAAATTCGCACAACAATTTGGCTACCACTTTCAAGCAATTCAGATCAGTTTGCTTTCATACTGTGTGGTTAATAACCAAATCAGTTCATATCCCGGAAGCTATGTTTGCATCATGTTGAAGAATAGGCCAATCAATGTAGTAGCAAAAACACATCATTTTTCTTAAGGTGTTCAATTTTATCTTTGAGTGAGTTGTACAAGGATTTATGGTTAAAAAGTTAATACTTTACAGCACCACAGGATGACGGTATGAATGAAAATGTGAAAAATATAATAGTATAAAAGGAATAGAGAATATCAAATGTAAGGCTCACGAATGATATTCTTTTGCATATGCAAGTCCAATTTCGCTTTGAACACCGCCAGGCAAGGAGAGTCCACCACATGTTGGGGTAGGGAATTCCAAAGAAATATCGCACGTATGGCGGAAAATGGCGCCGACAATCAATACGGGAACTTGGGACGTGAACGGATAAAGTATGTCCGCACGTCACTTTCCCATCACACACATCAAGCAAGTGTTATTGTGGATGTCCTTCGGAAGACACAATTTTATAGGTCGGAATAATATCGCATCGTATCCTCCTTTGGGTAAAGTCGCATAGACCCAGACGTCGCAATCTTTCGGTGTACGGAGCATTGCGGATATCCATCACTAACTTTGTTGTTCTGTGATAGATTGTATCAAAGAGAGCAATATCTTTTCGCAGACCAGGAGCCCAGACCTCTACCGCATATTCAATCGTTGGGCGAAGGTAGATGTTCATTATCCTTGGTAACGTTACCAGCGAGAATCTTCCAAATATTCTTTGAAAGATGCCTAACAATCTGCTGGCATCGATATATATTCTGGCGGTGCACCGTGCTCTTCAGGTTTCCACTAATCCATACTCCAGGATCTTTTTCCAACGAACTCCATGTCAAGTTTTCAGTTCCCAATCCATATGACCAAGGAACATTCTTGCCAAGCTGGAGTAACAAGTTGTCCAAATCCCTTTGCAGTTTCTCATACTCATCTGCAGAACTTATTTGCGTCCAAATTTTCATGTCATCCGCGAACAGGACCATTTTGGATGATATGAGGGGGATTAAGTCGATTATGTATATTAGAAACAGCAGCGGGTCTAGCACGGATCCTTGTGGGACTCCAGTGGTGGTTTCGAACATTTTGGATAGCACTCCGTTTACTTTAACTCGGACGTTGCGATCTAACAGATAGTCGCACAAACACGAAAGGAGTGGTTCACATATTCCCAGACGTATCAGTTTTTGAAGAAGCAAATGGTGATTGACTTTGTCAAATCCTTAGAATTGTCTAAGTAACAGATGTGAATGCAAGCACTTCTATCCAACTCCTTCGTCCAGTCGTCTAACGCTATGAGAAGATTCGTTAGACAAGAGCGTTGAGATCGAAATCCATGCTGTGCTGGCGAAAACAAATTACGCAATTCAAAGTGTGCAACCATACTTTCCGAGACTATACGTGCCATGACCTTGCCTGTTGGCCTCCTTCGGTCGATGTCGACCATGGATGTACATCACAATCGCATGAATTTTTATGTTCTGCAGCTTTTAGATTGACTTAACAGTCCGATTCTGGAGGAACAATCTCTCCCGCAGCGCTGGCAACGATAGTCAGAACTCGGTTGTATTGCATCAGTTGCACGCCGGCTGCGTGATCTGCATTCAGCAGCCAAGAGCGGTATCTGCTCCTCCCAGCTTGCAGACGGCTCTTTACACAATGCTTCCAATGTGAGCCGTCACGAGCAGGTTCTTCCTAACTCGCAGGGTCAATGCCAAGATCTTTCATATCTCTTTCGTAAACGACTTTGTCTGCACAATGGTCGAATTCATAATTGCAACTCACCATAGAGTAGATCTTTCGGAATAAGACCATTTTCCATTCTGTAGACATGACCAAGCCACCGCAGACGGCGCTGTCGCGTACATCACAACGCACTCCATTCTGCTTCAACGGATGAAAACGCAGGGAAGTAGCATATACCGGTTAAAAGCTACGGCTGGACTGGCGTAGAGCTCAGCGCCTGGGGCTGCTTCCAACGGTGCGAGAGACTTCCAGGTCTCATTGGACGGCTACCGCCCGCCTTAAGCTGCGCAGCCCATAGTCAATATGGTGCCGTCTCGCCACGGTCCGCTATCCTCATTGGGTGCATGGGGATTAGGAATCAACCGACATGACCTCACCAATAACAGGTAATAGTGTGGCAGGACAATAATTTGCAGCCTCAGATCGGCAGCCTGCATTGAAGATAGGTGTGATCACGTCGGACTTCCAATATTTCGGTACCACCCCCTTAATCATCGAATGGTTAAACAGGATGGAAAGTGGTTCACAAAGCTGACGATGGCAGAACCTGAGCACATCCGGTGTGATGTTATCCACACAATTGAGTCGCAATTGAGTTGCGACAATATCTGGATTTAATAAAATTTCGCCCAATGTCTGGATTTCTGAGTCGGCTGAATACTCAAAACGTTCAACTAAATGTTTGGCACGATCACTTTAGAGTAAGATATTGCGAGAGTATTCGCGGTTTTCAACGAGGTCTCCGTGAGTTTTTCGCCATTCCGGACGGCAAAATACCTGGTTTGACTTTTGTGGGCTGCGTTCCATTTTTGACAGTAGCATCAATTGGGGCGCTTCCTTATCCTCTCGAATAGGTGGAGTCACTTCGTTACGCAACATATGGAAATGTTGCCAAGAAGTAGAAGTATTGTTGGCTTTATGCTGCACCCAAGCTGCTCGCTTCAGTGCTATCCACTTTTTTGTTCTGCTGAGGACAACAAAACGAAGGTCATTTACGCACCTTTTCTGAATGATCTGCGAGTTCTCGTCTATCTTCAGTTTCAGAAAACCTACAAGTTCGTCGATCGCGAGTCAGGGCTTATGTTGTCCGTCTGAAAATGCGGAATCTGCACTAGCGATATACTCAGGGCCAATTTATCTACCCATCGAACCACCCCATTCGGATCAAGCGATTTCTGAGTACTGCAAACATAGTCGAACACAAGCACTGAATGGTCACTAAGACCCAGTGGAGCCTGGAATTCGATCGCTTCGATAGATTGTTCTTCCGATGTTAACACCAAATCCAAGACAGACGGACGGTCAGAACCTCTCCTCCGGATGCATTTGTGAACATGGTTGTATAACGGAACTGAATCTAGTACCTCTCTAAATCGGTATAGATCGGTAGATAAAGGGTAGGCAGGTTAAAATCGCCCATAATAAGTATTGTTGCTTGCTGAGTGCGAGTCAAGCGCTGAAGCACTTGGATCAACCATTCGTTGTACGATTCCGTAGATGAAGAAGAAGGGTAGACCACACCAATCATGCAAACTTCACTAGATATCAGCGGTAAAGAACACCAAATTGTATCCTCGATGGTGAATTCTGTGTTGTCTATTGGACGGCACTGGAGGCGATTATGATAATAAAGAGCAACACTATCAACAATTCGACCTTGATCGATCCTTATCAATTTCATATTTGGAATGGATATCTCCGTTTCAATCAAATGGAAAGTATACCATGTTTCTGTAATGGCGATAATGTCAGGTGAGTAGTACGAACATATCTCGATTAACTCCGCTAATTTGTAATTTGCGCGTTTGTATATAAACATCTTATAAAGTTTGTAGTGTTCAAATCATGAAAATTTATCAATGGGCCGACTCGGTTATTGTCGGAATGCTCAAGTTTTTTGGAGCTATTGCATGATGTCCAGTTTGAGCAGCATCACTAGGCGTTGATGGGTCGGTACTATCCGCTTGCTTGTTTCCGGCTGTTATCCTGGGCAAGCTCAACTTGACATTCAGGGGTAGGTTTCTTCTACTAGCTTTCCATTCACGTTTGATATTATCGGTCATTTCGGTTGTCAAGATGGTTAGCTTTAAAGGGCTAGGACCTTGCCCTTTATAGTTGACAGACCGCGGTATCATAAAAGCATCAATTTGTATGGCTTTTATTACCAATTGTTTCGGCTAGGTATTTAAACTGTTTGTGATCGTGCTCAACTTCTTATTGAGAAGGTACGTCAGCAGCATCTTTCGGAATGCCTAGAAGTACAATACATATAGGATTATTTCCTTCTCGAGATTTATTCTACGACTCTCGCTCCCATCATGGTAGATCTGCATAGATACGACATGTAGACTCTGGAACACCTCTAAGAAGATTAGCATTTAAGAGTACATTTTCCACGTCGTCCACAGATTGCAGCGTTATTCTTAAGAGGCGAGGATCATCTTTGTGAGGAGAATTCAGGTGGCGGTTGAGCCGAACTATTGATGAAGGAGTAACTGCGGCCAGTCCCATCTGACTACAATGTATATACCACTCAACTAAGTCATGTGTTTGCTTAGCTTCGAACAGCGTTTCCCGCGACTCAGTCACGTTGGTACATATAACACTAGGGTTTATACCCGCGGATTTTGGTGTATAATTTGAGTCGGTCTTTTGAGAACTGGTTTTACTGAGTCCCATCTCGTTTCCGTTCAGTTGAGGAGTTACTGATCCCGGCGAACACTTACCCGTTTTAGTCACCAACTGCGCGGTTATCTGGGCAAATGTTGGTCTTTCCGAGTATGATGTATTTTCTATCGGCTCTTTGGCAGTAACATCTAAGTCGAGTAACGATGGTGCCTTTATGACGTTTTTAACAGTTCATTCAGTTTTTGTATATTGGATTCCAGTCCATTTAGACGCGTCTCAATTTCATGCTCAGGGGTTTTCACCTCCAAGGATGTCACTGTTGGTTTGGGCTTACAAACCTGGCAAACGTAACAAACACGGCGACAATTATCTCCATCAGTAATCGCTACCAAATCCGATGTCAGCGATTTGTCGCATTTTGCATGCACTTTCAGCAAACAAGCGTTATACGTGACAGACCTCGCTTTTAGCACTTACCGACTTGGTAAACTTTACACATGCAGCGCGGTGCGCTTTGCATCTTTTTCGGGGTCATCCGGTCAGGGTTGTGAGCAGTACTGTTCAGTGGTGTGTGCACCGGCAGTGGTTCTCTCAAGCGATCGATGATGAATATCGTGAGCGCGACAAAAGCGGTGTTCACTAATAAGAGCAAAATCAGAATTGAATCCGGCGATACGCTTCGGTAGTTAATCGCACGATGTTTAATATATAACTAGTCGATGGCGAAGAATAAGATCTTTCCGATAACGTTAATTCCTTTGAGGACTTGAAGATTATTAACAGGGTTGCACACGTAGATCCAATATGGAAAAATCACGAGAAATCCGAATTTGCTCGTATTATCGAATGCCGCTACGAGAGTGGTATATCCAGGAATCTGACTTCGAGAGGAGTCCAACAAGGTATAATATATCCACGTATCTATAAGTGTAAGAACAGTATATCCTGATAATCAGGAGCCCAAAATAATGCGACCACACGGCACGTATTCTTTCTCAGTTAGACTATATTCCTCTTTATAACCAAATTGCATGTAATACCCGATACCTCGGAACCGATGTAGCGTCACTCTTGGATCTTGTTCTGCTAAGCAATGAATATTGATAACGTTGCTTGCGAAAGTCCACTTGGACTAAGTGATCATGTCATCATCCAGTTTGACTATCTGTTTGAAGCTGTAAGAACAAATGATGCCCGTAAACAGTTAAACGGATCAACATTATAGCTTTGAGTGATGCTCTTAAAAACACGATTCACTCACCACCGGAAACCAGCAACGTACATGAGTTTTGGGTAAGGCTAATATCTAACATCAAGAATTCAATCGAAGCGAGCTCCGAATTTATCCTCAGTAACTCAAGAAAAAACCTGCAATTTAAATAAAGAAGCAGAACTCGTAAGTGGTTAAAGGTACAAAACATTGCTTGGCGACTCCATCCGCAAAACCCATCATCAGATACCTGGGAAAAATTCCGTTTACTGCGGAACAAAGTGAACAACTTTGTCATCCAAGACAAGTTGTACTTCCAAGAAGTGATATCACGCATGATGGAGCTCAACCCCAAAATACTTTATTGTATGGTTAACGATCAAGCTAAGCTGAAACCTGGAGTTGCGTCCTTGAACACGTAAGATGGATCGACAACAAATGTATCACAAACTGCTGAAGCTTTAGTCATGTTTTATTCATCTGTAGTCAGCCAGAGAGAACATGCGATTTATATCCCAAAGGAAACCATTTCAACCACGGTTGCTATGAGTTAAATAAATGTAACGCCAAAAACCGTCCTTCAAGCCTTATTTAATTTAAAATCCTGAAAGTCTCATAGGCCGACGGATTAACCCCGCTAATATTGAATCAATGTGTGAATTTGCTATACAAACCACTCACATACCTATTCAAACAAACACTGGCAAATGCGGTGATTCATACAGCTTGGAAACGCGGAATAATTTCTCCTA
This sequence comes from Atriophallophorus winterbourni, assembly GCA_013407085.1. Classification (NCBI taxonomy): domain Eukaryota; kingdom Metazoa; phylum Platyhelminthes; class Trematoda; order Plagiorchiida; family Microphallidae; genus Atriophallophorus; species Atriophallophorus winterbourni. Next base: position 66,810 of record JACCGJ010009415.1, on the reverse strand, counting down.
TTTGCAAGGTGGAAATCGTTCCGATGTTTCTAATTACCAACCCGTTACTCTGTTACCTGTGATTTCAAAATTACTTGAGTCCCTCATTGGTGACGATTTAATGAATCATTTCGAAAATAATCAGTTGCTTTCAAGGAAACAGCATGGACTTAGACGGAATTATTCCTGTTTATTTAAATTTTTTGATAACGCTGGACGATTGTGCACATTAGGTAGATAAAGGGCAAGCAATACACGCCTGCTACGGAGATATCTCAAAAGCATTTGATCGTGTTGACCATACCCTACTACTGCAGAAGCTGGTATCACTGGAAAGTTGTTGAATTGGCTAAATGTCTACCTAACAAACCGCACTACCCAGGTACGTGTTGACGGTTCATTATCAAAACTAATCGCGCAACTAGCGGAGTTCCCCAAGGTTCAGTCCTTAGTCCGATCCTCTTTCTAGCTTATTCCAATGAATTACTGGAAATTGTTAGATGTAACATTTCGTTATTTGCAGACGACATAAAGATATGACGTTGCATCCATAGCCCAGAAGACTGTCTGCTATTACAAAAAGATGTTGATACGATTAACAGCTGGTCGTTGAAGAACAAACTGCTGTTTAACTTTAGCAAATGCAGGATCATGAATGTGTGGGATTCGATTAGAGTTCACATACTATATAGGTTCACATATCCTTAGAAATTTCAGTGAAGAAAAAGATTTGTGTGTCTGGATGTGCTCCAGTTTAAATACATCACTTTAAACTAGCAGTGCATTTAAAAAAGCAACACGTATCCTAAATCTACTCAAACGGGTATTTGATAAAATTCTCGCTCAAGATATCCCCAAGGATCATGAATACATACTTGAGACCAGTCAAGGAAGACGGTGTGCAGTCATGGTCTCCGTGTCTCAAGAAGGATATTGAAATTATGCAGCGAATCTATCACCGCTAGACAAAACTAGTTCTCAGCATCCGAAACAAGCTTTATAAAGAAAGAATAGCTCAAATGTATCGGTTCGAATTTCCATAGCGAAGAATCAGAGGAGACCTTATCCTACTTTACAATATATTCCATACCCAAGCCATCCTTTACAGGATTTATTCACGCGAAGCGATACCATAACTTATCAGACCCGTGAATATGTGCTGGTGATACCCGATTCCCGCATGAACTGTAAAAGGTATCAAAGTATTGTGGTGCTCACATCCCCATCATTTACACACCACTACCGGTTTCAGGCTGTTTGCCATCGTCAGGTGGAGACAGTAAGATCAGGTTCAATGAGCCTTGAAGAAGGTATCTTTATTCTGTCCATGTCTGTTTTACTTGGAACAGTTTACCTAATTCCGTTGCTCGCTCCATGAGCTTGCAAGGCTTTAAAACGAAATTAGACGAATTTTAATTGAATTATTCATTTCCCGAACACTTAGATACTGCTTAAGGTTATTCCTTCTCTTGTTTATGCATTTCAATTGTTACCATCCTATGATTGTTGTTAAGCTTGTTGCATTTTAGCCCATAAAAACCTTGAATAACCTTGAATTACCCGGAATTATCTAAGGTCCGGTTCTGAATAGAAGCTCTATGACAAATCACTTCAAAACTTCCCTCAACATGTAATGCCAACAGATGTTTAATTCCTGTATTTGCCATTTATGATAAGGCTGTTTTAAGTGGAAAATCATACTGACGCTTCAACTGTTAATTCATTTGTGAAAATACAGTGAATGTTTCAACGAAAGTCCCACGACAGAAATATCTGGGTGAACAACACTCCATAAAAGTCAGTTTGTCGTAGCATGATAAATTTGTACAATGCATGTGTGTTCCAAAGCGCTGGATGAGATAGCAGGAGAGTTTGGCGATAGACCTGCAACCACATCTCTTTAAACTTCAACTGTTCGATCATTCCCATCGTTTAACAAACATTCATGAACGCAGAGAGATCACTTTTGGAGGGCACTGTAAAGTGTTTGAATGAAGTAGTTATTACCGATAGTAATCTTGTTTTCTCTCCGTGAAGCGAGTAAACTAAACAACGATAACTTGAACGCAAGTTATTGGACAGATATCAGGCCGTGGAACATTATCTTCTTCACATTAACTTCTGCTGTGAAGATAGTTGATCTGAACAAATGAACTCTTTCATTTTTCCTTATGTTACTTTCCGTACACATTCATATATCAATCAAGTTCATCAGAGTAAAATAGATATATAATGCCGTGAACGGTAATATTTGAGCCCACTGTGTTAGATGTGTGTCCATTCCACACACACCCCATGACCGATTTCGTGGTGTTTGCTCAACGTGGTGTTCAACTTTGTTCCCTCGAAGTTTCAATGTTCGATGTCAATTGAGGCAGTGCTTCAGTATATACCTTCTGTATTAGGTCTGGTTTAAAACGCTGTATCTCGAATACTGATTAATACAACACTAGCGTAGCTCAATATATAACCTGCCGGACCTGACAGCCTTGTTCGCGAAATGAAACATAATACCTACACAAATAGAATCGTTCGTAATATTCCGCTTTTAAATAACTTTTTTCGTTTATTCTCATGGCGCCTGCTAAGTATTGACCACGTTATAAAAACGTATACAGCCTTGATTCATATTAATTAAACCAGCAAAGCACATGACAACTGGTTGGTGCACAGCAAGTTGACTTACTGACCTTGACCCATATACTTGTTTTTGACATTTCAGTTGAACACCATCGAGAGAGAGAAAATACACTGCTTTATCGATCGCACCTTACTGATTACCAGTGCTGATAGCGTTAGAACACTCACCAAACTTTCGGTTGAATAGAAGTTGTGAAGAGTTTTAATAAAAATTACTTCCAAAATAAACTGCACTGGCGTGCCTTCATGAAGCAGTTATACAAGAATAAATTACAATTTCAATTCTATCGTTTGGAGCGAGTTGCAAGAAGCTGTTCGCGTATCGAGTAAAGAATATTCACGATCGTCTTAGTATAGTACACGAGTTTTCTATTAAATTATTCTTGTTTCAAACTAAGCTGCAGTAGCATATTTTAAGGTAATGGGTATAATCCCACTATCCCATCTTACTTTGATGCGAATTGGGCAGTCAACATAGTAGGACTTAAATGAGGGAGGATAACACCATGTTCAGCCGGAGAGATCGTATCACCTGTAAACAATTCTGCAAATAAAACCAATGATTCTCATCGGGCCAATAATATTCCTCGAACCTAGCGACATTTTCAAATTTCGTTTTACAAATTATATCGTGAACAGAATAATGTTCAATGTGAGTTTGATGCCATTTAGGAAATGGGGGTACGGCCAAACGGTGGACGGTAGTTCAGGCTGTAATGCATGTGACTACAATAGTAAAGGTCGTGGGTTCGAATCAGACCCGAAACAGAGGATATGCACTGCTGATAAGCTCCAATAAGAGCGAAACTCGAGCCAAGTGCTTCAAATGTGGACCGTTGTGATCAACTTTGTGAATATTTCGAAGGAATTGGTACTGATGAGTAGTCGCAAAACATTAACCGGGGTACAGTCATTAGATTATGCTGATAAAAGTAGTCTGCATCACGACGTGGTTATACTTATCTGCTAATTACTTGTCGCAAAATTTTCTTCGCATTAGAAAAGTTGGTTAGGGCAAGGAATCGGGTGCAAGGAAGAGAACAGATAAACGCGGTTTTAGCTTTAGATAAAAATATGTAACTTGAGACAAGGCAGCGATAAATTTCCACGATGTATAATAGCTATAATATTTCCATTGTATTACTCAGACGATGATTGAGAGGCTTGCATCATCAAACTAGATTATGAGCAAGATACAGTTATTTATGTACGTCATTTGATCTTCTGTCCATCGCGCTTATCCTACTTGTTGTTTACATACTAGGCATCCGTGGCGACTTAGAGGGGCAAGTTTATCGATGAATCTCCCAAGTGCCACATCTCATCTACGATCTCCCTACGGAGTTTTTTTTAGCATATTTGATATCCAAAATAATCGAGGTGTATGGGAATTAGTGTTCTTTAATCGTGTCAAACAACAGCTCATAAACCTGGATAAGTTACGCTGGTTGGGTCACGTTTTACGGATGCCGGGCCACCGACTTCCGGAACAAATTCTTTCTGCGACGTCACATCACAGAAGGCGTAAATCTAGTTATGTCACGTAGCATAGGCAGCTGAAAACAGATTCGAGTAGGCTTCTAAAGTCGGCACTGCAGGGTTTACTAGCTGAGCTCCCACGAACAGATATCGCAATGGTTAGTTGCGTTTTACGATATGTCCGAGTTCAGTGGCGGTCTTGCGCTAAGTATCTTCTTGGAGTGTTTGATTAACCTTGTTTTTTGTCCATTGAAGTGACGAGGAAATCTTGATATGATGCATGGTAGTGAAAGCCGTTAGGAAGCTATCGTGGTGATGTCGCTCTATTCGTTCACGAAACTTGTTTGAATGCATGTTCAATTGGAGGTGTAGGCAAATTATCCTAGTTTGTTTGTGCTTACTCGTACATTGAATCCGTATCTGTTTAGGTCCAACCATTCCCCAGTTTTAGGGATATTACCTATTTAAATATTTTGATAGCAGTTAAGCATACGGTACATGCTACCAGTGTAATGCTGTCTCGAATTAGGATGATGAATCGACGTTCAATTTATCCTGTGGCCAAATGAAATAGACCTGGCCAACATGGTGGTTTTTGCAATCCAGATTGACATTTTGTAATACATTGTGTGATGGTGCGGTGTACTGTGTGGTGTGTGATGTTTTATAGAGTTCCTCCGGATATTTTGGTTGTTGACAATAAGCAACATTTGGAAGCTCAATGAAACTTAGATACGTATATTTTTAAACGAAATTGAGTATTAAAAATCAATATTTACATGTTCTTTCATCACACACAACTGACTACCGGTTTCTTGCCTTTTGCTTTCATGAGATAGGGACGGTACGATCAGGAGCCGCATGTCCTGAGACGATGGAGAAAGGGCAAACATGGTGTGAAATGGTAAGGTCGACACGACCAATCAATTCAATCTCACGTACTGTAGTATAGACAGTGAACGAACTATCGATCAAGCATCAATCAAGATAGATCATAAGTACATAATGTGATTATCGTTCACTGTACCATCATTGTCTTATTCAAGCGCATGCTGATCCGGATCTTACTGTCCCTACCTGATGGGTGCAAACAGCACGAAACCGGTCGTGGGGTGTGTGTGACGGAAAAGCATGCAAATGAAAATTTTGATTGTCTTATTCATTTATTCGTTCAATACACGAGTTCAGTTACGGTTGTGCTCAGTCGAACCCAAGGCTGGGCCAGTAGTAGCACATCAAAGATATAACACGTACCCACATGCAGATGGATCAACGCCACGTTTTTGAACAAAAAAATCGCATTTACATACACTTCCATCCCACGCTCTCATTTGAGAAAGTATTTTTCGATTTTATTTAACCCTACCGAATAAATGTTGACGTGAATTCTACGATGGTGTTTGAGCAGTTACTCAGGTTATGCATCTATAGACCATCACAATAAAACTGTTAAGGTCGTGTATTCTAAATTGATAGAACCTGCACATCTATTGACTTTATTTGATTTATGAACCCACTCAAGCAACAAAGGTTTTCCAACTGGTTAAAGATTGTAGACATTAGACCAATCTGACTAGAAATTAGCGGCTTTGACGGGTCATATTCGTTCGAGAGATGCACTGACTAAGGGACTTCAAAATAATTTAAGTTTTTAGTTCGTCAAAGTTTATCTGGCTACTTTATGTCTCCGGGTATGATTCTAAATGGCATATTAATAAAAAGGCATAATCTATTATATTTATTAGCTTGAATCGAATATTTGCTGTCCTATCATGAGACAAAAGTCAAAATCCTGAAAATTTCAGTAGTTAGTTCATTGAGATTTCCATCACACGTGAAGACGTCGGATACGAAGCAATTTTAAAAGGGGGGTTGACTCTGTACAGGACAGTTTACCTTTTCAAGGAGACTTGGCCGTTTATTTTTGCATGCACATAAGTGTTGCAGATAGGCAAAACTCACAATTCTTATGGCCGCCGATTTTGGATAGGAAATCAAAACAAACTTTTCGTGCTTTCAGCACGATTAAACTACTCCGACAAATTTTAAGCATAATTGACTTCAGCTCTACACAGCCCAAGATCGAGTGCAATTATTATAAAGAGATTCCGCTCAACTTACATTGTGAAACCATTGTGTAACGTACCCAATTAGAAACGAAAATTAGGATTTAACAAATTTGATGGAAAATAACAATCACGTACAGGTCACTGACTGTAAAAACAAAGATGATGGTATACAGCGCGTGCATACTAAATGCTTTACTTTTCGGCAGTGAAACCTGGACCACCCACGCAAGACACGAACGGAAGCTGAATGCTTTTCATCTACGAAGCATCCGTCGTATCTTGAACATATCGTGGATGGACAGAGTGACTAATGCTGAAGTGGTTTCAAAAGCTGGCCTACTAAGCATGTTCACTCTATTGCGACAGCGCCGCCTGCGGTGGCTTGGTCATGTCTACAGAATGGAAAATGGTCGTATTACGAAATATCTACTCTATGGTGAGTTGCAATTAGGAAGTCGACCATTGGGCAGACCACAATTACGGTACAAAACGTTTGCAAAAGAGATATGAAAGCTCTTGGCATTGACCCATCGAGTTGGAAAGAACTTCCTCTTGACCGCTCACATTGGAGGCATTGTGTAAAGCGTCGTCTGCAAGCTGGTGAGGAGCAGATACAGCTCTTGGCTGCTGAACGCAGATAACGCCGCCAGCGAGCAAATGATGCAATACAACCGAGTTCTAAATTTCGTTGTCAGCGCTGCGGGAGAGATTGTTCCTCCCGAATCGGACTTTATCGTCATTTTAAAAGCTGCAGAACATGAACATTCACGCGATTGTGATGTACATCCACGGTCGACATCGACCGAAGGAGGCCAACAACAACAACAACAGATCACTTAATGCTACGTTCAGCGACCAAGACGCTTAATTAATACTGTAGCCATTCGTCCGTTATGCGCATTAAGTTCTGATTTTCTCATCCTATATTCATTAAAAAGTTCATCAGGTTTGTCTTTCCCAAAATATCTCGCTCACAGTATGTTTCCATATAAGTGAAGCAATAAAATTTCTCACAAAATTTTACGATTTTATTTCGAGCAACCCCATGCTTACGCGTGTAATTTAATATTTCACAAAGTGATAAAATATACAACTTCGGGTGGATGGCAGATTATCTGCCTGGATACTGGATTACGTGACTGGTAAATTCATCATGGCTAGATTTGATAGGACACTATCCAGTCCAGTAGAATTTAAAAGTGGCGAACCTCAAAGCTCAGTCTTGGGGCCAATACTGTTTCTGGTGTACGCGAACGGTAAACCTGAAATCGCACGCAGTAAAATTCATTTTATTTGCGGATAACAACAAAGTTTGAACTAGCGTGCGCATCATCAAAGATGGCCAACTTCAACAAAATGATCTCATTGCACTTCATACGTTTTCCTTACTAAACTGCATACCACTCAACATACAAAAATGTAAAATTTTAAACGTCGGTAAATCCTTCGAGTTTCCATACTCTCTGGGATTTCAACAACTTTCATGGGTTACGGAAGAGAAAGGCCTGTGTGTGTGGATTAGCAGTAATTTAAAGTCTTCACTGCAGTGTTCTGTGGTATACAAAACGTCATGCCAAACCTTAGCACTGTTCAAAAGGATCTTCGGTAGTTTCATAAAGCGTGTACTCCCACGGATACTTAACACCTATATCTGGTCAACGATGGGGTGCGCTGTTCAAGCATCGTACCGTGGCTAAAAAGGACATGGCTTGTTGCAACGCGTATACCAACGCGCTACAAAACTGGTGATCGGACTATACAGCAGCCATATGAGGAGTGGATTGCGCCTCTGAACCTATTTGACTTTACGTACCGCCGTGTCAGTGGTGATTTGATTCAACATTCTGCATAAGGTATATCAGACACTTAAACACCAGTTTCATGATTATGATTCCCCGATCGGTCACGAACATTTTTCATTACATTGCTCAATCTTACGAACCACCAGTTCGCAAATTGGCCAGCAAGTTGGTACGAATAGCCGAAGCAGAAGCCAGATGGACGAATCATCGTGTCTTTAACAAAAGATGTCAACAGAACAGGGTCATACCAAGGGATCTGGTTGTCACCTCCAGATAATTCACGTAATTCCAGGAAAGCTGCCGAAACCGCATACAAAGATTTTCTAAAACGAAGAATCCACAGAGCCAACGAAAACCTGAAAAACGAGCGTTTGAAGGACTCCAGGTTGAAGTCCGATTTCCGAGCGGAATTATCTGATGTGGATTTCATCGGCAAGCCCATCAAGAAGTTAATCGTTCGCTTGCTGATCATGTTTACCTTAAGAGCCGAATTGAACGCCAACTGGAACGGGTAAAATACCCAGCACCTAAAACAGAAAAAGTTTGGTGTGCAACCGTTTCTATAACTTAAGGGAGCGTCAATGGGGATAAGTCGAATCTTGAATAACGCAGGTAAACGAGTGACGTATAAAGGTAGTAGAACGCTCCTATGCGTATGAACACATCTCAATGATAAAACGCATTCTGGCTGCGCGATGATTTGCTTATATAAAATCAACTGCAAGGGTTGCTTGCGAGTACATATCGGGAAAACATCCAGAGAACTCAGTACTAGAATAAGTGAACAAAAAATCGAATCGGTAAGAAGCCACGCAATTCCAGTTAAGATCAATCACTGATAAGCGATTTAGCGCTAGCTGAACACGTGCTGGACACATGTCCCAGCGGGGAATAAAACCATACATTGAACGACTTCACGCTGAAGCGGTTGAGATAACAAAGGTCGGTAAGAATGCAGTTAATAAGGTGAATGGGGCCGATATCTCCACAATCTGGCGTCCGGTTCTGCAGCGGATAAACATTAACTTGCGTGACCCTAGTATGCGCACCAAGCAGACAATTGAGTTAAACTGTCAGCAGATGTCATTAAGACCTGCCAAAACAAAAACAAATGAGGGATTATACGGTAAACGATATTAATACAAACTGTTGTTGTAAAATGTTATCTGCCTACTTGTCCGTTGTCAGTAGTTTAAATGCAAGATAACATCATACGGGTCTTTCAATTGACATCTGATTGGTCGCTTTTCGAACACCGTTATTTGATTGGCTAAGGTTATTATTCAAGGTCTAATAAATCGTTCCGCATGGATCAGGGATCACTTTGGTCATTATGAGCACTAACGATATCACTGATCTTTTTCAGGAAACTATTGATAACCGGTTGTTTGAAAGTCTCAAGGAATTGAACCACTTGCTGGCAGAATTCACCCGAGTTTCCGGTACGCACTATTTCATAAGATCATCGAAACGAAATCCGGCGGGCGAGCTGACAAACATGAAATATGAGTGTCAACGAAAAGAATTCGCACAGAGACCTACACGTAGACTTCGTCGTCGAATTTCCACCGCAACACATTGCGATGCGTATTTCAACGTTGGTCGCCGTGGTGTCCTCTTTCGTATCACTATTAGTAACAGAGTCCATAACCATGAATTACAAACCGGCGAAGCCGGATCGTAGCACTTCTGAAACAGACGGCTAACTCGTTCTGAACTGGATATCATTTATCCAATTCTTGAAAGCGGACACTCGTCGTTTAATATCCGATATTATGTGAAGACTCGCTTCGAGAAGAATCTTACAGGCTGGGACGTTGGGAATATGCGTCCGCGAGTTCTGGTTGGACGAAATAATCCAGTGTTAAAATACACTTAAAATAAAATGTTTATGGTATCTTATAACAATACTTATAATAATCAATTTTTCACAGCCTATATTCTACGAATGGAAGCTGATCTGGACGTCAATGGAAAGGCACGGGTACTGCTGGACGAAACGAAACAGATGAGTCATTTTCTAATACGGTAACTCTATATAGATAGAATATTCGTGAGCAGATTAACGTAGACAACAATGATCTTCTGCAGAAGCGAAAATCAATCGTGAGTTAAAGAAATTTTGTTGCGGTATGGCTTTCTTGCCTTGATATAAATAAAATACACAATGAATAAAACACCATACTCTTCCCGGTTATGAAGTCTAATAAGACGACACCCAATGATTGTGTTCATTATTAACGTCTGATAGCTCTGTATTCTCGTTTCCAAACTTATAAAATGAAAATATATAGGTACGTTAAAACGTGCTGGTTCCTATTGTTCCACAACTACATTTATTGAAATTCTTTGTTTTATTGACAATTGATTGCGTCAATTTGGTAATAGAAAACCATAAATCGGATCTGTGTGTAATTAATTAACTGCCAATTAAAGCCAACATTATGAACAAATAGCAGAACGATCGTTTTAAAGGAATTGCATCTGCGTAGTTGTGATTTGGCTAGGTTTATTCCTTACTACTACCACAAATACACATGATATTTAACATATAGTTTTACTATAACATATTTCGTTATTAAGTCATATACTTGGCACTGGCCGTACAACAAAATTGATATTCATGTATATAATTTACTAGTCCTGCCATTCCAACGGGCGTTGCCATAGGCAACCAGAATTTTTTGTTTAAGTTTCTTGACTATCAAGTATGTCTACTTTTGATTTGTAAGTAATCGCACCAAATAAATCAGTTTTTATCCATCTACACAGCCCAGACAATCTTGAAAGTTTGTAACAATATCGTCAGCTAATCTGCACCGGATTATACGGCACGTAGGGGTGGTGGTGCGTCAGTTGATGTTGATCGCGCTGTCAATCTTGGCGAGCGCAGAACCCACCATGGACCGTGCAGTTCTTAACCAGCTTCGGGTTTGTCAGGTGAATTAAGTTTAAGTTTGATCTCTGCTCATACTGACACCATTGGTCTGCCGAATCTTCTGAGACAGAAGCGAAACGTTACCAATAAACTGCTCTCATCGATTCATTACAAACTTCCTTTTTTCATGATTATGATTCCCTGATCGGTCACGAACATTTTCCATTACAATGTTTACCTATGTTTTACATTGAAGCTAAATTCCGCTGCAAATTTGATCTTGAAAATTTATTTATGATTGTACATACTTCCATTTGATAGTACACATATTTTGGTAATTATTGATCATGCTTAGCATGGCTTTAGTATCCAAGAGTAAAATTGTTAGTATTTTTATAATTCAAAGGTACAGTCTTCTGTGCTATCTACGAAAAATTATAAAAGCCGCTCTTGTTTTTAGACACAATTTAGGAAAATCTGTGCTTTGACGACAATCGCCATGTGACATTGAAACTGATATTTCAACAAATACTTTAATCCTATTAGCATTGAATTTTTGTACTCTTTTTCAATAAGATTTCGAGAGTGAACTTGCTAATGTGCTGTATTATTTATTATCATATTTCATACATTCCATATTATCTTCAGAACGCACTGATACATCTTCTCAGCGCTTGGTGAGGGGAGTTATTATTCCAGAGTAACCACATACCAGAAAATATCGTTGGGAATTTTTTTGTCGTATAACCAAAATCAAGCTATACGCGCGATCGGCAATTTAGCCTCAAACCATCTGGTGAGAACTAAACTGAACTGAACTAAAAGGAATGACTGAATGTTTTGCAGATGACGTTGGAATCCTAGGAACCGATAACAGAAATATAATGAATTTGGATGTATAAGAAATAATGGGATGGACAGAGATGTGTTACGCACCACTAAACCCGAGAAAGTGCTGCATTTTATCGATTGATTTAGCGATGGCACAAATAAAGTGTGCTCAGAATAAAAGAGATCTAGACATCACTATTTTCATCATTATTATACATATTATAAATATTACCTTAAGTGGTCTAATCAGTGTGCGAATCAGTAAAATAGATCCATCATGGAATTTTACCTCCGTTCTACTATACAAGGTATTCTTGCAACCCAAAATGAAATACTGCGATTAGGCTTAATCATGGTACCTGAAAAATGTAGTTGCGTGTAAATGATAGAAAGTAAAGAACGTGAGATATTTGAGGTTCAGATTAGTAAAAACCTATTATTTAAGTCTAAGAAATTTTTTGTTACTACCCATAGAGGCGGGGGCTACGAGTCAATCTACTAGAAGTCTTTAAAATCATGAATGGTTTCACGAAATAAATTTGACGTTTTAGTGAGGTTCGCTCCATAACAGAATGTCCTTCAAAAATGTTACTAACAGCTAAGTTAAGGCTTCTGGTGCGTGAGCAGTTATCCAGCCACTGAGATAAGCTCACCGATAGCATGATGAGTCTTTCAAACAAGAAAAGTTTTAGAAAAGAATTAGTTCCAAACTAGCAAGACTTATCGAACAATATTCTGTTTCAACGGGAAACCAAAAACATATTTATGTGCTTCTCATTCAAACGTTTTCGCTTTGTCAACTAATCGATGGATAATGCGTGCAAGCTTCGAGCCATTTCTAACAAAAGACGTATTGCTATAATAAAGCGATTAAAATTTGGATCCTAAGCAACAAAACAGCCGAAAGCGATGATTGGCTGTAAATTGGACACCACTTGTAACCAGTGTCAACACTTCGACAGAATTGGTTTTTCGGACTTCGAACAATGTTTAGAATCAGTATTGATTTTTTATCAATATATTATCGAGAGAAAATGGTATTAACCTCAAACTGTGTTATAAAAGTAGCGCTCACTTCCTTCTAATGGAGCTTCTTAATTCGGGAGCAAATAAATCGTTATTTACGATTACAGTGGAACCCACCTACAACGAATTCCCGCTTTGAACGAACACACCATGATTTCCCAAATAAATTCCTTCTTTGTAAGCCTATTTAAAACATTCGTACAACTGATCTGTTCGTTACGAATCTCGCCTATTACGAACACTGTACACGTTCCCGACAGCTATGTTTGTTCAATAAAGTTCATGCATACAACGAACTCGCTTTGTCTTGCCTTTAACCCACAACGCTCCGTCAAGAGTGGCCTGCAGTGCGTTAAGAATAGAACTGACACACAGCTTGGTGAGACACAGGCAGCCTGGCCTACAGTGTGCTAACTGACTCGCACGCACGCACAAGAAAATCACGTGAATTCTCTGTGACTGGTAGCTCCGTCTGTGAAAGATGCCAGGAGTGCTCTTGATCTCTGCAGGAGATTTTTAGGATAGAAGGAACAGACGTCGAAAGAGAACTTGAATTTGTGGAGAGAGAGATCGAGGCGGTGGCGAAGTCAAAACTTAAACAAAAGAGCATCGCCAGATACTTCATGAAAGCGTAAGATTGGACTGTCAGTGTGTGTGCAAGATGTTTTTACTGCTTCGTTTTAGAATAAATTTACTATTATTAACATGAACTTGGATTTATGTTGTGATCCGTGTGCTGTGGCATCATCTAATCATCAAATGGATTACACGCATGCAGAAACACACAAAGGTAAGACATTCTTCACTTGTTTACACGTGTACAGAAAAACGGCGGTAAAATTACATGTCTGACAATGCGGTTTACTTACAACGAACTCCGCTTATAACGAACATTTTACTCTCTTCCCCAGCAATTCGTGTACCACGGGTTCCACTGTAATTGGTTTTTATACTTTTCAAAATTAATAAACAATGATTTTTGAAATCAATAGGTTTGAGAATTATTTTCAAAAATATCGCAACCAATAAAATTGGTGACGAAGTTGGGATCAATGATCCCACCAAATTATTTGGAGACGGGGTTGGGATAATCCACAATTGGAAAATTCCCATCGCGATGAAAGAAAAGTGTGGTGGAAACGATTTCGAAAAATTCTGAATATCAACTCATTGGACTTTAAAACAGAGTTTCGAAATTCTTTAATAGGTAAACTCGTCAACAGCTTCTTCAAATGTCATAATGAATCAGATATTGGCCACCTATCTTTGTTCAAAAGATTCAAAAATATATTCTAATCCGATTTAGTTGGTACTGAGAATACTGAGGACGATGAGACATTAAAAAATCTCATCACTGTCAATTGCCGGATGCCCCTTAATCATCCAGTGGTGAAAAGATCATATAACTAATAGAGAGAATATTTGGTAAACTGGTTCCATAGTTCCATGTGTGCATAAATGGACTTCAACGAGAAAAATATTGGTGGTTTCCAGCACGACAGAATGTTACTAAATTATAAACCTAAAGCGTGATCCGACTTCACCTGAACAGAATTCACGCAAGACGAAACCTTTGGTGCTTGTTGCAAATAAAACCACGCCTTCGAAAGAACATCCAAATGGCGAACTCGAAGGACGGTTTGAGACAGTCGCAAAACGTCTGTCAGTTTGACGGTGTACCAAATACCAACACCTAATTTCACCATGAACGGTAAGTACCAGAAGCATTTTTTGGAAAGCCGAATTACTTGAAAACAACTAATTTAAACTTCGCGAAACTATCAGCTAATTAATTTGAACATATTTCCGAGTTGTTATAGTACCCAAAATGGTATAAATGAACTACAAGTACTCGTCACATCATAATACCATCATAGTGCCTCCCGAGAAGGATAGCAATAATTCGGTAAATTCAACTTTTTCTTCTGCAGGTGGATTTAAAAGTAATGTCGTACTGAAATCAAGTTAAAACACCGAAGTAATAGGCGGCACTGCTCGTTAGCAATAAAACAGCCCGAACTATTGATTGTCTGACAATCGGACAATAATTTGAAACAGTGAAATCACTCTGACTTAATAATTGGCTTGGACTTCGAACAATCATTGCAACCAATATAAATATAAGAATAAATAAATGATTTATTCTTAGATATCCAAGGCATGCAAAGCATAGTCAATATTTACCAAAATGTTTGTACAACCATAGCAAAATATGTACAATCGTGATTAAATTTTCAAGGCCAAATATACAACAAAATGTTAACGTACGTTGAGATAATAAAGGTAAACGCGCAATTATTCCCTTTCACAAAAATCAATATGTTATTTTTATAGTACGAAATATGATGGTGGAACCGGGAAAATGGTTAATTTTAAGAAGAATACTGACGTTCTACGCATGGTGATCCTCTAAATTATGGAAAATCGTGGAGCTGCTGAATAGTCTACATTTGCATTAGTGATGGTTCCACATATAAGTCTATATCAAATGGAAAACGTTTTCTCCACGGATTTAATTGGGGAATTTGACAAGGAGGATTAGGAACGTCAATAGGCCAGCTTTGATCGCGTGGATGCTGATGAAGTAATCTGGAAGATAAATACGGAGTTGCCAAGCGAATGTTCAAAATGAAAGTTGTAAAATTAATTTTAGTATCACTACCCGGTGATGCCATGAGTATATAGTAATTCTACTGTTATATTTACGTTCAAAAGTTTCGATAATATTTCTATATTGCCCATTGAAGTTAAACATACTTTAAATTCTTGTATTAAAGCACTAGGTTTCATTTTTCTAGGTACAAGATTCAAGAGTTTGACGTACTTATTAAAGAAAACGTTTATCCTAACCTTCTTAAATTATACATCAAGTGTTGCCAGAGTTAAAGCGTCTAATTTACGTCAATGTTGTCAGATGACAATATTTTAAATAAGATTATCAGCTTGTGTCTAATCCTACGAAACCTCAATTGTTCTAGCTCAAGATGTGTAAATAGGAAATATTGAAGCTATTTTCAATAATGCATTTTGTAAAGGTACGTTGTACTTTTTTCAAGATCATGCTATCGCTCTTATTTATACTAATATATATTATGTTACAGTAATCAAAAAGAGGTAATGTGAAAACTTTATATAGGTTTAACTTGCAGTGTGGTTGAGAGAAGAACTTATGTATCATATTTAAAGTGTGCTTTGTTTTCCGAGATCACGTAATGTATATGCTCGTTGAATGTTTGGGATTCAGAATATCTAAACCCAAGATCAAGTGGGCAGTCAGTCATTGGGATCGAATTCATATTAAGAAGAATCGATTCATGTGATATTCTACATCTCAGAGGCAGGAATTTGAATTTGTCAATGAAGAATGATAGATCATTTTGATGCTCTGTTCGCATAATGCCGCTAAATCTGTGTGCAATCTGGCTAAAGGAGTTTGCGTGTATTGTTAATGGAAAAGAAAAAACTACATTTATGTATGCAGCAAACCTGTCCCTACCATCAGAACAGCTATTCAATAGCGCGTTGGATAAGCATTTAATAAGACTTTTGGACTTGAACACTTCAATGATGTAATGGTTTTCCTCTACTCTCAAGACATGCCTTGTCAGCAAAAGTCACGCATGATTCTTGTTGTGAAGAAGCTTACATGCAATTTCATGCCTTTTGGTTCCGTTCCAGAAGAAACAGAATAAATCTTAGGCGACCGTGGCGTTAAGTGATTATCCGGACTGCCTTTAGGGAGAAATTCATGTTAACCGATACTGGATAAATTGAAAGCGGTTTCTCTTCGACAGCACGATGAGAGGTTAGCAAAAAAGATGCATAAAAACAGCAAGGCCAGAGAATATGAAAAACATTGTTCTTAGTTGTTTTTCATTTATGCTATGCAAGTTGATTCAAGTTTAATAGGCATAAGTGGGCGAGTTACTAAACAAGCGTCCCAAATTTCTGCCTGTGGAAAGCTTCAAACACACACCCAACACTAACAAATTTGGTTAGTGTTGCCATTTTTCATCCTTGGCATATGCAACAGGCGATGAAAATTCAAGAGTTGTTCAGATGGTGTTCACCGAGCTTGTGTAGTTGTTGCTGGACGTTTCGTCATCAATCTAGGTGACATTAACAGCATAACTTCTATCAAAGTGACTTATAATTGATATTCATTGGGTTCTATAAGGTCTGTCTGTCCGTTCGCCATCACTCTCGGTGGTTGGTGGAATTCATATGTTGCATTCTTGTACATCGAGTTTTCATTGGTCCATAGGTTTTATCCAATTGGAGGTGCTGAATAATTGACGTCGCTGTTGAGTGCTACGCTTCGATTAATTCTAGCGCTCGTCGGATGTTTTCATTGACTAAAATCTTGGCTTTGTCCCAATCAAATTGGTGTCCAAATTGATCAACGTGCTGAAATCAATGACCTTGGGTCGTGTCTTTGTACAGCTAACTGGTGTTCATGTAGTCTTGTGCTCAGCTTGCATCCTGTTTGTCCGATGTAGTTCATCTCGCAATCTCTGCACGTAATCATGTAGACAATATTCGATTGTACTTATTTTGCAACTTTGTCTTTAATATTGTTAAAGTGATTGCGTAACGTTGAAGCAGGTTTGTGCGCGACCTCTATTCCAAATGGCCGAAGGATCCGACTGCTATTTCTGATATATTCTGCACATAGGGAAGAGCGCATTTAACTCTGTTTTCATCATCGTTTCTTTTTTGGGTACGGTTGAACTTGTTGTGAATTACGAAGCTTTTTGGGTATCCATTCTTCTGAAACACTTTGAACAGGTATTCTTACTCTTGTCTCCTTAGTTCTATCGTGCTGCAATGTGTTCCTGCTCATTTGAATAGGGTTATAACGCAGCTGCGTTTGAGGCTGGTCGGGTGCTTGCTGTGGACGTTCAAGATTTGATCCGTGTGCGTATTCTTCCTGTAGACACTGGTCTCAAAATTTCAGTCGCTTGTTCGTCACCTTGAACATTCAGGAATGCCAGACAGCCGTCAACTTCAGATTCTCTGG
The DNA here is from genome assembly GCA_013407085.1 of Atriophallophorus winterbourni. Taxonomy (NCBI): domain Eukaryota; kingdom Metazoa; phylum Platyhelminthes; class Trematoda; order Plagiorchiida; family Microphallidae; genus Atriophallophorus; species Atriophallophorus winterbourni. The sequence continues at coordinate 49,086 of JACCGJ010009415.1, read as the reverse complement.
TAAATCGGATTTCCCGGAAAAAACAGTTCAGTAGTCAATGCGATTCATACATTTCAGTTAATATCATAATCACGATTGTGTCGCCCACATAGCGGTCCATAACTTTGTCTATAATATTGGTAGAGCGATCCGCATGACTGCTTCGGCTATTAGGCTGGAAAATGATGATCCCATTGGTGTTCCTCGAATCTGCTCGTAGATTTTACCATTGAGCTTGAAGTGTTTTCGAACACACATCTCGATCCATTTCAGCAAACTATCTCGTGTTAATCGAGTTCCGTTGTGGTCAGTTCCTTTTTAGCGGAGCAACGCTGATATCATTTGCTTTGCGAGTGTTTGATCGATTGATGTTATTAACGCCGTTACGCCGAAAGAAACCATTATTTCATATTAATCGATCTTAAAATTCTTCAATTACTGGAGAAACTGTTCTGTTAAGTTGACGGCGCGTTACGAGTCTGTCACCAGATATAACCGTTTTCTCGCAATTCCTTCGATAACTTGTAATTCGGTCCTTCTGGTACAGAAACTATTGGGCGTAAAAGAACATTCTCTTTGTGTATTTTTGGGTAATCCGTATAATCTCGGTATAGTGGAGTCTTCTGGATTCATTCCTGTATGTTCCATTCCATTCAATTGTCCCATAAGCTTCCATTTCTTCAAAGTTGCGTTCATTTTGTTTTCAAGTCGTTTAGTCAGGTCTATGTTCATTCGTCTGTATCTTGTTGTATCCTAAAATAACTGTTTAGTCTTCTCGATATAATCTGCCTTGTTCATTACCACAGTCGTTCTTCATTTGTCGGTGTGGAGGATAATTAAGTTTCGGTCTTGTTTCGATCTGATCAAAGCTTGGGTTTCCTGTTTGTTGAGTGTGTTATGTTCCAAATTCCTAGTGAGCGCATGTACACTTCTTGGCCGATTTCTTGTGCGTCATATGTCAACGTATGAGATTTCATGATTGATTCAAATAGATATGAATTCAAAATGATCTGCGTCTTTCAAATTGAAGTTTAGGCAACGTGCGAGAATTTGTTGTTCGTTTTCTGTCTGGGGTCTGTCGGACAGGATCTTGACCCAAGGTTCCTCGCTAGGGATATTTTTGTGGGGTGTATAATTCGGAGTTTATTTTCCAGGTCACGCGTTTTTTAGTTTGGATTTTCGGGTCGTTATCGCGAAGCCGTCGACTAGCTGTTGTCTTAGTTCAGGTCCAAATCGGTTCACACATATTCGCTTTTCGTTCCGGATAATGTTTGGATATTTCATGAGTCGTTTGTGTGCGTCATCATTCTTGAATTGTAGCCACGGCCGATTTTGTCGTTCCATTAGTTGCCGAGCACGGAAATTGTTAATCGGTGGTCGTCGTTGTTAAGATTTCGTAGATAGGTTTCTGCGTTAGCACTCATGCAAGAAAAATAGTTGTTCATAAGTTTCATCTGTTCCTCCCCTAAGGCTTTAACCGCATCTGGCGTTCTTAAGCGTTGATCGCCCGAACTGTTTAGCAATAGAGGAGAATATGTCTAGCTCAGTATGAAGGTTTTTTAGCAAAACAATCAACCATTCAGGTAGCTATTGAGAGGTTACTTCGATCCCAACGAAAATCAATGTCCACCACTGCAGTTAAAGTCTAAATGCTAATTGGTCGAGAAATGATGTTTCATCTGCTTCCGATGTAGAAAAATAAGCATAACTTTTATAATAGAGTTTGATATTTCAAGAATGTTCTATCGATAATTTATGCTGTATGTTACATTTCTTTATATAACTAAATATTTTGACATAATATCACATAAATTGCAATTATCAAAGCTATTGTCACTCATTGTAAGACTACTAGTTTTTGCTACTCTAGGTCATGTCACAAGTGTCTTGGATTCGCACAATAGTCTGAAGAACCGATGTAGGATCGAGGACCGAGAAGGATGCGTCGGGTCATGAGCACATCAAACCTATTCATGCGAAGTTCCTATGTGTAGATTTTTAGTAACATCTGTCTATCGTGTACGCGTTGTAGTGCATACTATGTACCATCTTCGTACCACTCCTTTGTTTCCACTCAGAAAAATCACATTTGCCTTCATACTATGGAGACTAGACGGGTGGCCCATATTCTAAAATAAGACGAACATGTGCCAAGTAAAGTGTCTGAAACCTGAACGGAATATTGGCCGTAAATAAACGTCGAATAACCACGGCATCGTGGTAGCGTTGCTTATTCTCGGACAAGTGACCATCAGCAACTTTAAATAATCCGAAAACAAAATCCATTATTCTTTGTGTACTGTGACCACTATCATAGGCATAGTTTATATAAAATATTTCTCAATAGTATCACGGGAGCCTATGTGCATGAGAACTGACTTGTCCTATTGTTTTTTACCAGCGATTTTTCCATCAGACTAAGTCATCAACATCACGTTGAAGTTGCTCGTAGCCATTGCAAAAACTGACAGGGGCCTACGATTTTAGATTATCATTGAATAAATTACAATCGATGACAATGGCGTCTTGAATATTGCTTACAGAGATTTTGAATAACAACAGACCAATTACAGATCCCTATGGCACACTTGAGTTCGCTATCCATGATGAATACAAAACGCCATTCTCTATCACACGTTTCAGCCACACAAAAATAAATACTAGATCAACTTTAGAATGCACCCTGTAATATCTTGGGCTACCATTTGACAGGCAGTCGTTAGTGTTGCACACGGAAAAATGCGTTATTTAAGTAGATAAAAACAACATTATCCGTTTAATCACAATTAGTCGATGCACATCAGCATTCTCGCTCCATGAGCACGTTACTTATACATGAGCGATATTGGGTAAACCAGTGTTTTCGTGGCCACCAACGACCATATCATCAGAAACTGCTTCGTTAAATTTTATAAACTTCGCCATAAAACCATTTCTGAATTATACTATTAGCGTTAATAGCTTTAATCAGATTACTGTTTTTTGCAATTTATTCAGTTCAATATTTAAATATGATTAACTCATTTATGTATCTATAAGATGGATCATATCACTTTTGTATGCCTGAAGGCTGGCTGTGTTAAGCATGTAGCCAAAGGAATTGAGTGAGCAATTGAGCGCAACTAAATGGCTCATGTATTTCAAAGGGACATTATAAGGTGTATGAAGCCCATACGTGATTCGAATCCCTTTGCATAAAATGCAAAGAAGTTGCGAGGGAGGGATATCGTGAGCAATTAAAAAAATTACTCGCTGCACTGCATTAACTTGAACAGAAATCCTATGCGCAATTTGCGGTATTACCCTAGTTGGCGCTTATGAATGAGGCAGCAGAAGAAAATCGCGGGGGATGAAAAAACTGTAGTTAAACGTATGCGGTGCGTGTAACAACAGATAAAAAATCATGCGTCAAGACACAATAAATTCGCGGCATTTAACTCAAAGTTAGATTCACCTTTATGAATTGTGAGCCTTGCGGAAAGTCGTTGACTCTGAGAAAAGTACGAAAACTAAAACCACAAAATTCTTATGATAAACGAACAAGAGGATTTTTACAGGAATCTGATTCGCGGCACAGCTAAGATTGATGATAAGTCTAGAATATATTGAGATTAGTAGACCTTAAACACAATCTTCAGATATTATAGGAACATCGAATCGGTCCATGATAAAAAAGAAATGAAGCAAGACCAAACTTTGTCGAATGCAAAAACCAGAGGGAATGAGACTTGTTTCATTCCAAGCCCAACCAAATAAATACCAACATGATTGGTTTGTATAGATTTGCACCAAACAGTCGCTTACCTCCGACAAAATGTTGTACGTTTCAGCGTTCGAGTGGCATCGGCGCAAAACCGGAGAGAACGCCCGGGAAACGCCAATGGAATAACTCTTCAACAGCGGATATTTCTTTCAAGATTGCTCAAGAATGATTAGCGTATATCTGTGAGTATTTGCGTCTGAGTTATGACACAGTCAACAAAAGCCTCGCTTCGTTTGCGCTAAAAGTATCTGCATTAAAAATCTCTAGGCCATTTTTTCCGCCTACATATTTTTCTAATAAAGTACTAGTTTTCTGCCCAAGATGGATACAACAAAACTTCAGTATAACCTCTGGTTCTGAGCCCGAGTGTTCTTCAAACTTAGGTACAGTACTTTAAAATGCTGTAAGCGTACTATACCGAAATGCTAGCAGCCTGCGTAGTAAATGGCAGGAAGAATTGCATAAAGCCTACCTATTTAAATCTAGGATCCTATGTATATCAGAGACCTGGCTTCAAGATACAGACATTATTTTCTTTACTATCCTTTCCACCTGTGCATCCCTTAGATCAGTTCGATCAGACGACAGACGCAGAGGATGATCTCTAGAGCTCTGCTGCAGCATGGTATTGAATATCAAGACTCTAGCATCAACATGGCCACATTTGGCATCCAGCTGGTCTCGACAACCGCCACTGACTGTATCTCTCTTTCGCTTTAGGCTTTCCATAGAGGTCATCTGGCGCCTATGATGAAGAGGACCAGGAACTTAGGAAACCTCTTACCAGGTTAATAAGAAGAGCAACACAATTTCATAAATTGATGACCTAACCTAAAGGTTATTGACTAGATACTCAGACGACCTCTGATAGAAATTCTCATGTATAGTTCAATTAGCTAATCTTTAGTGCGCTTTATCTGCGCGTGAGTGACAAAACTATTAACGTTGATGATAACTCACTATTCGCAATTGAATAAGTTGTGTGAAAGGGTCGTAAAAACGTATAGAACAACCTTCGTCGAAAAATTACAATGTCATCTTACGATTTCTGGCAACTATCTGCATTTAAAGCCAGCAGTCACATATCAAGTTAGTATAAATTAAGATGACTGGAATGCCGTTCTCCTTCCAGCTTCAAAATGTGGCTGGCTCTCTACAGTCACTGACATCCAAAGTAAATGTTCAGTTATTATGAGCAATATCATTTGCTTTCAAGATGTATACTGTCATTTTCAACATTTACATCTAAAGAATAAGCCACCTTGGTGGAATTTTGCTTTGCGGCACAACATTATTTGGCGGTAAAGAGAATGGCGAAGATATCGAGCCTTCCAAATCTATAGAATTTGGTCCTGATATGACGTTGCAAGAAATAAACAGTAAAGCTACTACAGAAGCTTGAGCGAAGATATGAAATTTATCTGACAAACTTTGCTAAGACTAGTCAGTTACGCTCAGTATCAGAGTAAGACGAAGGAGCTAAAATGTACCCTAATACTGAACAATGACAAGAATGGCGGTTGTTACTCCGAAACGGCAGCAGCTCTGCTCAATAATTTTTAAAGTGTACATAGAAGGGATAACTGTTATGCAATCCCGCCATTCACAACTCTTGTTAATGCAATGAATATCACTGGAATCAAACAAGTTTTTGCACGAAAAATGTCGTCTGGACCCTACAGAATCAAGACGGAAATAAATCCGCTGGTGCACATGACTTGCATCCGAAAATTGTGCAGGAAATAGTTAGGGTACAAGCAGAGCCTGTTTGCAAGTTATACGACGAATCACAATGCAAGAGCGTCCCACTGAATGACTAGAATGAAACAATCGTCGTAATTATTACAAAAGAAAAATACCCAAATATTGTTATGAATTTCGTAGCAGTAAGCAGGACTTGTGGTACATACAAAATCTCAAAGAGACTTATCAGGGAACGGTTATACAGCCATTACGTTAATATGTATAATCAAGCAAATTTCAACATGGCATGCTTGAATGGAAGTTCGTGTCTCTTAAATCATCTATGCATTAAAGATAGTGTTTTCAAGACACCGGACGAAAGCAACCGGGCCGAGGTTTTCTAACTTGAGTTGGGTAGGTAATTTGATTCAGTCAGTCACATGTTACAATGGTTGACGCCCTCGGCCAGAGATGTATCTCGTACGATTCACGACTGGTTAATCAGTTTTCTTCATAATATATATTTCAGGTCCACGTAAGCGATATCACAACGAAATTCGCAAAAGCTAACAGTGGTGTCACACAGGGTTCTGTATTTGCACCAATAATCTTCTTGATCTTCGCTGACGAGTTGGCAACTCAAGTGGCATTCCCCCGCTGCATGTATGCAGATGATATCAACTTCACCGGATTCAGTGATCACCGTGATCTGTTGTGAGATATCGCAGAGGTCTGTAACGGTCACAGGATTAAGATCTTCCTCTAGACTATAATAAATTTCATTTGTTTTCTGTAGCAGTCGACAAAATAAAAGTGATTCTTAATAGCGTTAGGATAGATTTGTGATATATTCTGAGGGTGAATTATTTTAGTATATTCGTATAAACGTAGATTATATTGCCAGCGCAATATACCTCAGCCACGTGAACTTGTGGTCAGATATTCTGCATCGTCTACATTCAACGAGCATATACATCAAGGGATTTCGAAGGCTAATCAAAGTATATACATGATTCATATATTATCTGCTCACCCACATTGTAAGTTAGAACTTTATAAACATTTCACCATAACTCACTTTGATTACTGTAATATAATATATAGCAGCATGAACAAAACCGATATCAACATTTCGAAAAACGTACTACGCACTCTTACAAAATCAATCATTAAAAATAGATCGATGAATCATATAGATAAAGGTGTACTCAGCTCATGATAGGATCTTTATGGTTCTGTAGAATTAGAGATTACCTAATATTGTTTTGAAGATAATATCTTCTGATAATATAGATGTAAATTCGACTATTTGATTCAGACAAGATTCTAGATATAATTTAAGATTTCAAGATAACATAGTGAAACCAAAAGATTCCGCACGATAGTAAGGAAAAAACATTTACCTAAATAAGTATGACACTCTAGACTCTTATTCGGAAAAACATAAGGCTTTGCGCATATTCACGTAATTTTAAAACACGTCTAGATCCATTCCTAACTATGCAAAAATTAATGAACATTTCTAGCCTAGATATCTCGCTAGAAGAAATATATAATCAGGGCATTCCTGGGAATTAATTTTGGAATAAGTTTGACAACATTCATTTTGATCATTCACTTGGCCCTTCAGTATATATCTTTCAGAATACCTCATTTTCATCCATGTGCATATAACTGGATAAGGAATGATATCACCAGCAAGTCAGAGCGACTTTAGTTTGAGGCATTGAACTGTCTTCACATAAGAAATTGATTTTAATCCGTGTACGCTTTTAGTAGCCCGACGTTTCACATTTTGCAGCGGGTCACATTCTCCCATTGTTTGTGAAACGGTTGCTGGCAAACCATATTCCAAAACTGGTCTCACGTTTGTGGAATAAAGAATGCAAAACGTTTATGAAGTAATCGCTTGGGAACGACCGACTATTGGCCCTAAATGAGTGTTTCACGACAGCAGCTATTCCGTTCGTATCCTCCTTGGATTTGAGCGACCGTATCGCAATTGTACCTAGGTCACGTTCAATATCAACCCATTTCATTTGATAATCCCCCAGAAAGTACGCACCTTCAGGCGCGCTTGGCCATAAATGCATTACTACGCATTTCTGTCGGTTTGCATGAAGCTGCCATTTCACCGTCCAACCAAGAAATTCGTCCAATTATTTCTGGAAAACTGTACTCTCAGCACAAGTGTTTACTGTACCCAAAACTTTCAGATCATCGGAAAAAAGTAGACAATTCAAATTTAATGAGTTGGGGATTTCATTGACCTATAATTTGGAAAGTAACGGGCCGATAACAGATCCCTGCGACTTAACTCAGTTAGCCTTGATCTGTGTATAATGGTCAGTATGGAAGTCTTCAATCTAATTTAGAACAGGTCCCTTCATACCAAGATCATGAACCCTGAGCATTTGGAAGTTTGAATGGGACACGGTCACAAGCCGTACTGGAATCAATGAAAGCAGTCACTACAAAGAGGCCAATATCAAGTTCGGCGCACCAGTGCTGGCGAATAGTGATGAGATTGGATACACATGATCGTCTTTGTGTAAAACAATGCTAAGCAGATGTAAGCTGTCCGGCTGTAAAGAGAAAAACTTCTATCTGTGTTTTCAGCAGTCATTACAGAGTTTCCCCAAATACTGAAGTGAGGGTAACCGGTCGGTACTTAGCCGAATCACTGGTTTAACCGCCCTTATACATTGGTTTGACAATGTCATATTTTCAATCTTGAGGTAACCTACCACACCTGATGGATAAACTGACGATTTGCGCCAGTGTATTGTGTAAGTTACCCGCAATAACTTTATAAGTATTGGGTGTATTCCATCCGGAACAGAAGCAGCGTTTACATAGTGTCTTTCAAGTGAATACTGCGCCATCTTTGGCTAGATGGAGATAACCGGTATTTCGGTGCTGCTCTTATTTTACAGTGAGAGTGGAAACGTCTCCTCTGTGTAAACCCAACTGTACTGAGCAGCGGAAAGAACTGCTATACGTTCAACTTCATGTTCAGTCAAACCTCTCATAGATCTCAAGGTACCCTATGAGAAGCTCCAGTTGTATGTAGAATGTGCGCCAACAAGCGTCTTGGCACCAAAATGGCTTCCTCTACCAAACGAGTTTCTTAGTTCTCCCATTTTCTCGTTTTACGCAGGTGCACATGTTGCGGATGACTTTGTAGGCTTCATAGTCATCGGTGCATCCACTAGAAGAGAACTTCCGCCATAAACGCTTCCAATTCATCATTTATTTACGAATAATGCTATCAAACCAGGGCGGCCCCTAAGTGGGGTATCTTCCATTCATCAATGAGGCGTGAATTTCAAGTAATCTGATTTTACTCCAAAAGTGCAAACAACAGGTATCAACAATCGTAGATAAACGGAGAGACAAGTCAATCGAATCTGCAGACGTGAGTAAACTCTTTATGTCAAATCTACAGTAGTTTCTCCGGGCATTTGTTTGTATTCTCGTTTGGAGATTTCTATCCAAAACGAGCCATAAAGAGCAGTGATTGCTGCAACTAATAGGGGTCTTGATCGATAGTTTATTATTATCGTAAAATATGGGTGTGAAACAAATCCTCACGTGTTCGTTCACATTCTCCATCAAATTCGGTTTACTCATCGATACTAAATACGCCCAGTGTATATCGGAATAATTCACATCTCAAAACGATACAGTAGTCAGTGATACCACTGTGTTTGATTTGATATTATAACGCAGGAACGTAACCGCCAAGTGAACGGTCAATGACCGCAAGAGCTAGATTTAATCTCACACCAGATTCTTTCGGCATTTCAACCATTATGTTGAAAGCTTTTTAATACTTCTACAATCAGGGGCTCTTTAAAATATACAGAAACGCCACCGGTAGATCTCGAAGCTAATCTTCCAATTTTGAAAAGCGTATAGTGTGATCGCGTTGAAACTCCATATCAGATATATTAATTGTTATCCAGGACTCCCTAACAGCAATAATATCTGGCTTTCGCCGAAAGAAAATATCATTGACCTCTTCAAGTTCATTTCGTAAAAACCTCGCGTTGAAAAGCAAGACTTGGAATCTCATCAAAATAAGGACTATCTGGGTAGGATTGTCAGCGTCTTCCAAAACATTTGTATCCTCCTCCTCACTGCCCGAAAATCCGCTATGTGAAGATCTAACTCCCTAGCTTTCCTACGTGCTCGCAATTCTTGAGTGGCTTTTATAATTTAAATTTCACACACAGGAGGCGGGTAACGTAACACTGTGAACGGCTCTCGCTTTAAACGATGATTGCGACTTTGTACCATTTGAAATTATTTAGCAGGAGCTCAAACAATTTTCAGTTTCCGCCGTTCATCTTCCTCATTTTACTGCCAAGTCGTAATAAAAATATTGGAAACTCCATATTCCCTTGAATTAATATCTTCAAAGTAATTGTTTGTAGGACAGTGCGCTATTGTTGTAAACGTATCTCCCTCGTGTCCCCAGTTTGCTCGCGAGCATTCACCATAATCACGCATCGCTTCCGACAATCCAAACGTGGCTCCCTTAAGATTGGAGATCCAACAGTATTTCCAGTAGTAGGCACTTGTTTCTTTAGATGAAACTGATCATATATTTAAAGCAATCGTTGTGCCAAGATTGCATAGCCCGGATCACTAGGTAGACCCTTATACGTCACGTCAGCATAAGGTTTATACATTCCTGACTTTTGAGCAGTCGGTATTGAAGGTGAGCGAAAGGCGATTTTATGCACATTCGATGTATTATCTGTAATATTAACGTTTTGTAAACGATATAAAGTCGAGAAAGCAAATAACACGCAAGCCTGCTTCACAGGAAGGTGGTGTTTGTCCTCAGCTGAGGTTATAGTGGATAGTGAGGAATGGATCCCGAGATTGCGACTCCGAGACAACCACAGAACGAAGACCACACGTAGACAAAGAGTATATTGTTATTAATAAGTGCGTTGACGATGTATAGATAGTATTAAACGGATGAATATCGTTAACTGAGTTAAAGACCAAAAATCGATAAAATGTGAGTGATAACGATAAAAGAAAATTGATAAATCAATATGGCATTATCGGTAATCGAAAGTAAACGATCATGTCTAAGTTAACAAATTAAGGTGATACAGAATATAATAATTTACACATTACTATAAGGTTGGGTCACTAATTATGTCTAATCCGTCAAAACCTTTAGCGGTTTTAAAACATGCAGATGCAGTGCGCGAGAAGGCATCAAAGGCCGCCCTGGTGGTCTCCTCGAGTCCGTAGGTCTACCCGTACACGGAATGGCGGCAATATAAGCGATCCCTCACTTCTGGTTCTTATGCCCGCTTAAAAATCGCTTGGAATGCTTGTGTTAAATTACAGCGTTTGCTCAAACAGGATTTTGAGTTATCTTTAACTAAGGGTGCTAAATACAATCCGAAAAGATTTTATATCTAGGCACAGTCAAAAGACAAAACCAGTGAAACCATAGAAGATTTGAAACTGGAGGGCGGAAAATTAGCTGATACAGACCTGTCTAAGGCGACTGCCGGCTCGGGGTTTTCACTAGCGTTCAACGACGGGATGATCACTCAAATGCACCGTCGGGTCTGCATAGCATGACACCTGGTGCCCATGTATTAGATGAGTTGTCCTTCAATGAGGCTGAGGTGTATGACGCACTTATCCATGTTAGCGTCAACAAATATGAGGGACAGGATGGTATCCAATCGATTATGCTTAAAAATCTTGCCTTAGTACTTACCGAACCGTTTTGCAAGCCCTTTAATTCATGCCTGCAGATGGAGTGGTACTTGTTGAGGGAAAAAAGCCATAGTCAATTCAATAAACAAGGGTGATTGCAGGTCAACACTTAGGAACTATATACCTCTCAGGCTGACTAGCATCAACACAAAATTACTGTAAAAACTATTGCGTGACAAAATCTGTGAGTATCTTAGTCGGCATTGTACATTGAGTGTAACCCAACATGGATTTCCTATGGGTAGATCCTGCCTGACACACTTTCTTAGTTTTCTCGATAATGCAAATAAATGCTGAACGAAGAAAAGACAGTCGAAGCCCTCTACTTAGATTCTAGCAAAGCTTTTGATTCCGTGAGTCAGCGCCTTCTAGAGATCAAGCTAGCAGCAAAAGGCTTGCAGGGTATTCTACTTGCTTGAATAACAGCATTCATTACAGGTAGGACATTCAGAGTTCGGGTTGGATACACGTTTTCTTGCCAAACCAACCTGATCAGTGGTGTCCCTCGAGTTTCGGTACTCGGTCCTCTTCTATTAATAATTTTAATTGGTCTTGTCGTCTGCTTTGAAGTGTCCATGCTTCATTTTCGCGGATGATGTGAAGTTTTTAAGTATCAACAAATGAACATAACTTGATGCACGACCTAAAGCGGATCATAAACTGGTCATGCCAGTGGGACCTCCTACTAAACCTTAATAGAAGCAAACTCTTATCAGCTCTGGGTGATAAGATTTCGGTCCAGGTGTCGGGAAATTACCTCAGTGTTAACGCCGCAACGTGTTAATGATTTGGGTGTAGATGTTACGGCTGTCTTGGAATGGGGGGAGCAATGTGCCGCTGCAGATCACCATGCAGGCAAGGTAATTTTTCAGCTGAAATCAGTGCTATCGCGCAGAAAACATTATGTATTCCTGCCACTTTACAGGGCATTAGTTTGGCCGCATCTCAAATATTGTGTTCGGGCGTGGTTTCCTCACTACTAAAAGGACATCCTTTGACTTCAAAGCGTACAGTGCCTCGCAACTGGAATGATTGAGGGTCAGCTAGGGAAACCGTACGCTGCAAGTCTGATGACTCTCGATCTATTTTTCCTTAAGCGCCGTAGTTTAAGAGGTGACTTTATTGAAACCCTCAAGGTCTTGAAGGGTTTAAGTGGCGTGCCAATAAAATACTTCTTCACCTTACGTCCTGAGCTAGGCACTCGGGGGCATTTACTTATTATTGCTAAGGAGCGATGTCTGCTAGACTCCATGAAACAATTTTTCAGAATTAGGGTGGTAAACTTCCAGAACATTATTCCGAGAGAACCTAAATTCTGCAGTCCAGTCTCGAGCTTTATGCAGCGTTTAGACCGCAACTCTTGTAAGTTTTTTACTGATTACACTCCCTAATTGCAATACAAGCTTAGGTAGATCACTGTTTAGCGTTATCCCGTAAATCAAGTCAATGCTAGAGTCTTCTTTTTTATACGCGAATCTACTAGAGCTGACCTCACGCCGTGCTGGTGAAGAGAAACTGCTTTTTCTTTTTCCAGTATCGGTTATAACGCGGTGCTCCCTTAATACAATCAGTATATTCTCTTGGCGTCGTGATGATTGAAGATTTCAAATAGACAAAATGAAAAAAAACGTTTAGGCAGTAGTGAGTGCTTCTCTGCAGCTTCCCACCGAAAGAAATTCTGAACGCTCGATTGGCTCATTACCCACATACTGTCCTGTGCAAACTGAAATGAACTGATTTTATTCTATCAAGCTCCGTGCGTAACATTTGATGGTGGAACGCATATCTTACATACCGTGCGAATAATATCGCAGGATGTCTTCCGAAGTCATCGATATATCTCTAGCTTCATGCCTCCGAAATAAATATTCATCCATTTGATACATATTTCACATTGTACAGGTTTTTTACGTTATCCGCAACCTGGTTAGAGCATTTTTCTTCTTCATCTTGATAAACGACAGAGAGTAAGACTTTTGTGAGCCGCATCTCTTTATATCAGCAACATAGTCCAGGAGAACCTCAATTAAAGAAATCCCGTCCAGTGTTGTACAGCTTCGCTGTGATTTAATTCAGTACCTTATCAACTAGTTGCTTGAATTTGTTTTTAGATCTTGCTGAAATAACGTCTTTCGAAAGCGCATTCAACAAGTTAACAATTCTTGTTGAGAGCGTGAATCCCTGAGTTAGGCGTAGTGTCCTTCGCTTCAGGAGCTTCCAAGCATGGCCACGGGTACTTGAGTCCGCAACGAGATGGCAAAACTTGCTCAGCTCGTCCCCATAAGCTGTTAGTAATATGCGACGAGTTAGCAGCAGGTCGTATCACACACGCCGAATACTGAGCGACATTAGGTTGAGGCGTTGAACTCTCTTTACATGAGGAATTGACTTCAATCCGTGTACTCTTTTAGTCGCCCGCCTTTGCACTTTCTCCAACTGGTCACGTTCTCTTTTAGTTTGTGAATAGGTTGCGGGCAAAGCATATTACAAAACTGGTCACACGTAAGTGGAATAAAGAAAGCGAAACATTTGTGGAGTAATCGCCGAGGACGACCAACTAATAGTTCACCATGCGCGGTTTGCAGCAGCAGCTTTTCTGTTCGTATCCACCTTGTATTTAAGCGACCGAGTAACAATTTTACCCAGGTCACGTTCAATATCAACCAATTTCATTTGATACTCCCCGCGAAAGTACACAATTTTGGCGTGCTCGGCCCTAAAAGCATTACAGCGCATTTCTGTCGGTTTACAGGAAGCTGCTATTTTTCCGTCCAATCAAGAAATTCGTTCAATTCGTTCTGGAAAACTGTATTCTCAGCAGAAGAGCTTACTGTACCCCAAACTTTCGGATCATTCTTAAAAAGTACACAATTCAGATTTGATGAATCGGGGAGGTCATTAAATTAAATTTAAATTAATTAATTAATCAATTTAAAATTAACAAGCTGAGAACAGAACCCTGCGGAACCCCGGAAGTTACACATGTATTCTGCGATATAACTTCGTTAACCTCGACCTGTGTATAACGGTGAATAAGGAATTCTTCAATCCAATTTAGAACAGGTCACTTTACACCACAAGGGCGGATGTTGTGACTGTTCGATTAACGATCAATAATAATCAATCATTCATCCTCATTCATCCAATAATAATCAATAATACTGTGATTCAAGTTCTGGTTGTCATTCATTCATTCTGGTTGTTATTCAATATATACTGTGATTAGAGTGAGCGTCGTTTGTTCTCACTTCAATTCTAGGGTTAGTTATTCAAATCAATACAATGCAATTCATCACATTCGGCGTCGCGAACAGCAATTCTTCATGGCGAATTCAATTTTGAAACCACTCGAAATAAATGCAAATGCTCGAGAAATGGAAGACTATTTTGATAGATTCGAAATTTGGTGTATGACACGGCCGAAATCAGAAAATGATAAAAAGTCTGTTTATTTTGTAAACTCAATCGGAAAATCTGCTTATACGTTAATAAAAATTTGGCTTATTCGGATTCGCCAATTTCCCCTCCATATGAAAAGCTGAAGGCGCTTCTAATGCAACATGTGAAACCTGTACATTTCGAACCAACCGACCGCGCAAAATTTCATTCCATGGTGCGTCAGTCCAATCAAGGATTTCGCGATTTTATCCTATAATTGTTAATTCAGGCAGCGAAATGCAACTTCTGTGAATTGTTAGAAATGCAATTGAAGGATCGTATAATTGCTGGAATACATGACAGTGTTTTGCAGAATGAACTCTTGAAGCTGCCAAAACCCTCTTTTAAAGATGTTTGAGCTCACTGTGAACAGTATGAAGATGCGCGTGTAGCAACAACAGATTTATCGCCAGCAGATAATTCCGTCATGTTCAATACACATAAACGTGAAAAATCCAAGGCTCTGATGCAGAAAAATGAAGGTGATACCTTAACTATGCCGCTTGACGAAAAAGGAAACGTTGACTTTCATACATCCTATCATAGTATGGAGAACACTCCCGTTACTCTGGATATTCAAATTGCATCTGGAAAGTATGTTCGACCGATTTCTAACAGTGCCATTGCTCGTGATAAAGCTCTTCTGTTTGATGATGAAAATTTGACTTCCCTATCAACCGACTCAAGCGCTACTCCTGTTAACACGTCCACATCCGCCCGTATCATTGATTAAAACGGAAAATCTAGTTCTTATTACCAAGAAAGTGGCTTCAAAGTTAGCAAACTTCAGATTTCATCAGATACCATTTCAAATAAATCATCGAATTCATCTTATCGAGCGAATTCAGCACTGCCTTTTAGCTCATCTAAACGATCGTCAGATAATGTATATTTCAAAACCGCTAGAGGAAAAGCCTTACTGGCACCTTCGACTACTGCCATTGAAAAAGCGAGACAATTGTTGGTAACTGTGGATGATGTTTCGGGTTCGCTGGAACCTCCGTGGAGATGAGAACGTTTGTTGAACAAGCCGTACCGGGATAACAAAAACCCAGGATCATTCGCAAACTGCGGTGAATGTTGTGACTGTTCGATTAACGATCAATAATAATTAATCATTCATCATCATTCATCCAATAATAATCAATAATACTGTTATTCAAGTTCTTTTTGTCGTTCATTCATTCTGGTTGTTATTCAATACATACTGTGATTCGAGTGAGCGTCGTTTGTTCTCACTTCAATTCTTGGGTTGGTTATTCAATTCAATACAATGCAATTCATCACAGCGGAGCTTGAGCAAAAAATGTTAAAATAGAACACAGTCAATAGCCTTACTGAAGTCAATGAAGGCAGTGACTACCGGGTGGCCCAGATCATTTTCAGCACCACTGCTCGCGAGCAGTGATGAGAATGGATGCGCATGATCGTATTTGCGTGAAACAATGCTGAGCAGATGTTAGCTGACTTCGTTGTGAAAAGAAAATCTTGTATCTGTTCATTCGACAGTCGTTCCAGCGTCTTTGCAACTACCGAAGTGAGGGTATCCGTTCGGTAGTTACCTGGATCACACAAGCCGGATCATACAAACATGAGTCACCAGGGCGAGCAGCGGGACACTGATTTCATTATATCATTCTTGCAGTGGGTGCTGTATTATTTCTCTGCAGATTTTATAGTCATAACCATGTTGAAATCCGTTGATAATCAAATAAATACAATATCAAAAGATCCCTAAGAAGCAAAATTCCACGTTGACCTTCAAATACTTGAAGGAACCGTTTCAAAAAATAAATATATAGACCGTTCTGTTCATTTCGAGATGTGTACTCACCATCATGTGTTCGGGCTATAGAATTTTTGTCGAATCGATATCTTGAAGGAGATTTAATAGCAGGTGCAACACGGAAAACATATTTCGAAGTGTTTCTCGATTGCTACAAGTTTGCTCATTACAAAATTTTCACAAGTTCACGCTCTAGCATCTTTTCTGACCATAGAATCATTATTTTTGGTGCAATAAGGAATATCTACTTCATCAATATTTCTATTAGCTGTCTTGTTGTTAACACCACAAGTGTAATCTATTAGCGTTCAGTTTACGAGGTCGGAAGGTGCTCCGTCAGCCGCACAATTTGTAGTCTATATTCAATCGTCAGTTGCATATTGTGGTATGATAAGCTGCAAACTTAGCTATATAACAACAAGATATTTTACGCAAGGAGTCTAGAATTGCAATTTCTTTAAGCATACAGCTAGATACCTTTGAAAACTCAGTTTAGAACGGAAAATGCCTGTATTTATGAACATTTAGTTAAAAAGTTTGATGGTAGAACCGTAAATGACACGTTGAAATGTCTGTGTTAAAATGTTTTTAGGCTTTAAATTTTATCAATCTGCATTTGATAGACACCAAAGCATATTCAGCTTGATTAGCATAATCATGGACAGCGTTACACCGGTAACAACTACCAAGTGCCTAACTGCCATACAACGGTGGCAGTAAAAATTCTAAAAAATGGGGAACGCTGTGACCTAAAATATTACAGAACCTGTAGAGTAGGCACACACTGGGGTGAGGTGCCTGTTCTCACTGATCGATCAAACAAACAAGCATGAAGAATATATGCCTGTTAATTAGGCTTCATTTAATTCACAATTGGAGCAAAATGGCTGTAAAAGAAGGAGTATGGTGTGTATAATAATCAGGATGGAGAACGGTAATACAGTATATAGTGGAAAAGTTCAATCATAACATTCTCCCCCATTGCACGGATGTGCAATCGTGCAGCATTTGTGTTGTGCGGCTAACATCGTGCTAAATTGATTGACCAACGGTAGTGAGCTGCATGCTGAAACAGGCTGGAGTCTCGCTACCATTTGCTGTTCTTTTTCTTCCTCATATCTGTCTAGGCCTGGGCAACCTGACAGTATCTTAGCCCACGTGCAGTCTCTGATTGTGCGGCACTTTGCCTGGAACAGGCTTGTGCTTTCGTACGGTACCGTACCCACCGATTATGAATGATATGCCGTTAAACAGATAATGTGCATTATCATGCTTGTCTGTTGCGTACGTTGTAAAAAATGAACTCTGTTGTTTTACTACATTCTCCTCGAGTTTTGATTCAGCTGTGCCAGGTTGATTAAAATAGGGAGCGAGAGACTGCGCAATCATGAGTACCGAATTCAGGAATTTCTGAATGTTCGTCAGAATGAACGGGCGTTTTCCTTATGATTAGGAGGGCGAGTGGCCTGCAGACAATCTTTACCTTTTGGGGCTAGATGACGGATTGAAACTGTGTCTTTTTAGCCACAAGGTAAGCGGACGTGGGCATATTGTGGGTTGCATGCTAACAATTCAACTTCCCAATCAAAAGCATCATATTTGGCATTTCAGTTATGTTTCTTGAGCAACACAATACCGGGTGTATTTACCCACGTAGGAAGGGTAGTACCTGTCGCTGATCGACGGTTGTATGCGAATAGGCGTTCACGTGGTGTTTTTTTGTAGCAGTGCACAGTAGCGACCGAATTGAGTGCAGCGCATCCAGAAGGAGCGTCTCCCATTGACTACTAAGAAGACCGCGGGATTTCAGAGCAAGTAGAATAGACTTCCATATATTGCCATTGAGCCGTTCAACTTGACCGCTGCACTGTGGTTTGTATGGTGTTGTACGGCTAGTGGCAATGCCATTGTGGATAAATTGTCTTTGTTCAGAAGACATGCAAGAGAGATCACGATCAGAGTATACAAAACCTTGCGTGCCAAATGTTGTGAAATCTTGCCGAAGGCAGTTGATGATAGTTTGTAATGTCATGTCAGGGCAAGGAAAAGCGAATGGGAAGCAGGAATATTCATCGATAATTATTAGCAAGTAACGGTTCCGGCTTGTTTATGATAGTGTCCCTTTGAAATCAAGACTGAGTAGCCTTCATCAAGTGGGCATCTGTAAGTTTGAAGTATTGAGGCTTTATTTCACAACAGACAGAACAACCAGCAGTCATTTTATGAACCTCGTCCAAAGAGTAAGGTAGGTTTCAAGCACGAATGGTGTGCATAAAGCGGGTGACGCCCCGTTGCCATAGGTTCTCATGTAGCTGACGCAATTTTATTGATGTTTCCAGAAAATCACGTACGGCGAGTGAAAGTTCATCTGCTGCTTGATTCTGTCGGCCTGGTCGGTAAATCACATCATATTGGTGCTGTGACTGCTCTATACGTTGACGACATTGCAATGTACGCGAACGTGTCAGATATTTTTCTTTGCTTATTAGTTCATTCATGATCCACTGTAAGCACGCGACTCCGTTGGTCACACCGAATGGGTTTCGACGGAATTGGTAGAGTCTGTCGGCAGCTTCCAAAGTTGGGAATGTTTTGTCCTCGTCACGGAGGGTTATTTGGTAATATGCGCACCGCAAATCTAGAGTACTGATAACATTGTAAATAGCAACATTTTTAACAGTTTGATCGATTTTTGGTAAAGGGTAAACATCAAGGTGCGTGAACCTGTTAATTGTCTGTCTAGTCAATAACTAACCGCTTTTGTGACGTTCGCTGATTGTGAAAAAAACCTGAGCTAGCCAAGTAGAAAAAGATGGCTCAATTATACCTTCTTTCAAAAATTGTTCAATCTGGATTTAGTAGCTATAGGCTTGCAGTCAGCAGATAAGTTTTGAAGAGAGACGGAGGTGTGACTTTAGCTGCCATAAGTCCACATATAGAGAGCCTGCAGTCGGATACCTTTGATATAAACAATAACGATTGTATTAGATAGGGATACTGGAGCAGCGGAACAGAACAAAGCGGAGGCAACTGAACTTGTCGATTAACAGTTATTTTGCGTGTCGGATGATGACAAACAAACTCGTTGAAAATAACGTTTTCCCCCACATCATTTACAAACAGCTTCTCTGGCAGGACACCTTGTTCTTGGAGGCCTAGTTAACCCACAAAAATAACATTTTGTGGTATGCATGGGGGCAGTCACCTCTACGGGCGTATCTGTGTGTATTGGTGTCTGATTAAGAGTAATATGTTTGCTTGTGCATGGCAGCCTGTTAGTATATGATTCAGATTTTTTCAGAGCTAGTTCGAGTGGCCTTGCATTATAGAATGCTTTCTGGAAGTTGAGTGTTGAATGCTTCAACAATCTCTGTTGGGTTTCAGTGGACTGAATGCCGGTGATGACGGCGTCAAGGAGTGCATCATCTCTATACTGCTCCATGCTGACGGCTCTGAAATTACATTCTGTGGCAAGGTTTCGTAATTTGTGTGTGAATTGTTCGAGTGATTGACCATTTTTTGCTTGCATGTCGCCAGTAAATATCGAGCGAAAATTTCATTTTTGGTTTAACATTCAATGCTTGCAAAATAGAATTATCTGTTGCATATGTATTCCAGTCCGCAAGTAAGTCATAAACACTTGAGGAAACGTATTTGAGCAATACTTTTGGGTTATCTGGCTGGAGCTCGCTGAGCTAATCGTGAAAATTAGAAAATGCGTTGAACAAGTGTTTCCAACGTTTTGCAGCGTCTGAGGCGTTAGTGTCAACAGGAACCGTTCCATTTGCAAATTAGTGAATTGAATAAATGGTTCTGATTGATCGATCAAACAAACAAGTGCGAAGAATGATTGCCTGTAAACTAAGCTTTCTCAATTCACAATTGGTGTAGAATGGATGCAAAAGAGAGTTAGAGTACGGTGTGTATAATAATAAGGGTGGAAAACGGTAATGCAGCATATAGTAGCAAAGTTCGATCATAGCAGTGCATACACCTCGAATCAAACATTTAGGTTCAGTGTTCGAAACAAGTTTCTATGCATTGACTTTCAAAAGATCTGTGAGCGGTTGTTTTGTTTGTGCACACTGAAATGAAACCACAGTAATAATTAATCATACC
Source organism: Atriophallophorus winterbourni (assembly GCA_013407085.1). NCBI lineage: Eukaryota > Metazoa > Platyhelminthes > Trematoda > Plagiorchiida > Microphallidae > Atriophallophorus > Atriophallophorus winterbourni. The sequence continues at coordinate 28,561 of JACCGJ010009415.1, read as the reverse complement.
TAAAAATGGCGTAGACTTTTGAGAGACTGTGGCTGGGAATGTCAGTAATAGCTTCGGTTTTTGCGGATGCACTTGTCTTGAACTACGTCATCGTAAAAATAAATGTACACAAAATCTGGTCTTCGTAAAACTTGGTTCATGATGCGTTAGAAGGACTGCGCTGAATTACGCAAACCGAATAGAAGTTTGAATAAACCAGATGGAGTGATAGCTGTGGTCTTTCTAATATATTTCAGGGCTATTGGGATTTGATTGTAGGTTCTTACCAATTTTAATTTTGAGAACAGAAATTTTCTACTTAGGATTAACGCACAATTGTGTGTTTCTGTAATGGGATAGCGGTACTAACCTCAGAGTATCCTTTTCACTAACGATATGAACAGGAGAATCACACAAGCGGAATAACAGACGCATTGTTCCCATTTTAATCTTGTGTTTTACCCCGTTTTAACTTAAGCAATGTACTGCTCACATCCCCCGTACTTACGTGGCCAGGAATCACTATGCGATTCTGTGTTTGAACACCGTGGTTCGTAGCACGAACCCTATGTAACAGTTGAATTCATGTATAACCTTGCTTTAACCTCTTTCAAGTTCTCGGAATCTAGATGACAGGCACATGCGAAGACTTTACTTTACTTTTGTGCGACTATCTCCTCCTGGTATGTATGTATGAATGCACAAGCCTGATCCAGGTAAAGTGCCGCACAGTCAGATACTGTACGTGTGCTAAGATACTGTCAGGTTGCCCAGGCCTAGACAGATATGAGGGGGTAAATAAAAATAGAAATGGTAGTGAGACTCCAGCGTGTACTCGCATGCAGCTCACTACCGTTGGCCAATCAATTTAGCACGATGTTAGCCGCACAGCACAGAAATGCTGCACGATTGCACATCCGTGCAGCAGGGAGTTGCCAGAAAGAAGTGGTGTGCACCAGCTAACCGTCTACCAGACTCTGTTTCAGATTTTTCCTCAGGGTTTACTCCCGAAACCTTTCCCGCGATCGGGTATCCCGCAAGGCAGCGGAGGTTGAAAATCAGGGTTTTCCTTTCCTTAGATGAAGAGCCCTCTCAGGTTAACGAGCTCCATCTGCCCGAAGCAAACTGGTTTTCAGGTGCCAGTCACTCGCCCTCGCCCCCTTTTTTGTTGTTAGAAGCAGTTCCGCCGGGCTCGGAGAGCCACTCGCGCTGGCCAGAAGCTAGACTTGGTTGTCAGAGGCTATTTGAGACGCGTGCCATATGGGAGCATATCATCATTGCCAACCCCGGCTGTGACAACGAAGACCGCGGATTTTTAGTGATAACCGGATGTTAAACATTGTGTTTCAATTATTCATTGCAAGAAAAGTTCTTGTGTGCAATGTGATTTATTTAGAAGCGTAGTACACCTACTGCCTTGTAAATCGATGTTGACTACGGATCAACGCCTCTCATCGTCATAATTGGCGAAGTTTAGGAAACACCACACCTGCTTTACATACACGCAGTGGCATCTCACCCTAAACAAACACTCAGTAGAGCTACAACTGTCGAGATAAATGAGGCTATATATTTTTATTTTGTAGCTGCGAGACGTGACCACTAAGGCCGCAATTTGCACGGTTATTAAAAGTGTTGGACTACTGATGCCTGAGGATATGCTTGGGCGTCCTATATAGCAACAAAGTATTCAACGTTGCCGTTCGGGCATGATGTAACAGACTTCCTTCGCTCCCGGTTGACACCCAACGGCGAAGACTGAACTTGGCGATCACCAAACTCCTTGACCCTATACCCATTCGTAAATTTGACAGGCTTTAAGGCGGTCAGCTGACGATTTGTTTTTCAGTTTTAAAAGAGTATGCAAATGCTCGACCGGACTCTGGACACAAATTGATCACATTGCGATCAGTTATCGATGGCGTTCCAGTGTGCAAGACTGCAGATCATATTGGTCGACCTGCCTATCATCAGACCACGCGTTAGTCTGTGCAAACCTAACTATGCGTTTCAGCGGATCGCGTAAGAAAAATATCACGAGGCTGGATACGCTTAAACTATCAGATAGAGCAGTGGCAGAGAACTATCTAACGGCCCTATCTAATGCACTTGGACCCCATCCTGATAATATTGAGGAGCATTGGGCTCAAATCCAAAGCGCAATGTATCATGCTGGCCTGGAAAGCTGTGGAACATCCAAGCGAACAGATTCCAACTGGATATCTGCTGCTACAGCCAAATTAATTGACCAACAGCGTTCCTTACCTCCGGGGAAAAGATATGATGAACAGCGCAGGCAAATTCGCCACCAGTTGAAGACCAGCCTCAAAACGGACCGAGAATCATGGTGGGAAGAGCGGGCAAGCGAGATGGAAGCAGCCCAAGCAGTTGGCAACACCCGCAAATTGTTCCAGCTTATACGCTCCACGGGACCCCGAATGCCCAGCGTGAGCGAACTCATCACGGAAGCAGATGGGTCGTTGATTACCAACAGAGAAAGGCGAATGGACCGCTGGAGGGAACATTTCGCTAGCCAATTCAATCAACCGCGACCACTCTCTGTTGCTCAGCCTAGTGGCTCCACCACTCAGTGGCCGGCCCCACAGGAACCACCTACAGAGGCCGAAATTCGCTCACACATAATGAAGCTTAAACGACGCAAAGCCCCTGGTTTAGACGAGCTACCAGCCGAACTATTTGTTGAAGGTGTCGACGTTTTGTGCAGTGAACTGTCAGTGCTCTTCGGAAAGATCTGGAACGAGGAAACCATACCCAGCGCGTGGGGACCGTCAGCCATCGTCCCAGTATTCAAGAAAGGGTCGAGGAAAGAGTGCGGTAATCACAGGGGTATCAGTCTCATACCGGTGGTTTCTAAACTGTTCGCATCAATCATCCTGACCAGGCTTAACAGCTACCGAGAAGCAGAGTATCGAGAAGAACAGGCTGGTTTTAGAGGAGGACGCGGGTGTGTGGACCAAATCTTCACGCTCCGCCAAATTTTGGAGCAACGTTACCAATACGCACGTCCAACAATCATCGTCTTTCTTGACATACGAGCAGCCTTCGATTCCATTGACAGAACCGCCCTCTGGGACTGTCTCATTCGCCATGGTGTCCCACCGAAGTACGTAATCCTGCTCAAGAAGCTGTACTGCCACACCACCGGCAGAGTCAAAGCCTATGGTGACTTATCCAAGCAGTTTACCATCTCCAGCGGGGTTCGTCAAGGATGTCCGATCTCCCCATTCCTATTTAACTTTGCGATTGACGATGTCATGCAGGCAGCAACAGCCCAGCTACCGAATTGTGGGATCGACCTGCTCCCCGGTCGACGAGTTATGGATCTGGACTATGCTGACGACATTGCTCTCCTCGGAGAGGATGCTTGCGCCATACAAAGCGCTTTGGATCTACTCGTTGATCAGTTGTCGCTGTATGGATTACACTTCTCTCCGTCAAAATGCAAAGTGTTCCTACAGGATTGGACAGACCCAACACTTGATTTGACGATCGAAAACCATAAACTGGAAGTGACTGACAGATTCACCTACCTAGGGAGCTGCATCACAACTGCGGGCGATATCGAAGCTGAAATCACAGCACGGATTGCAAGAGCACGCCATGCTTTCGCTGGGCTACGGTATCTGTGGCGCCGACGCGATGTTGGACTACGCTTGAAGGGCAGAGTGTACCAGGCCACCGTACGAGCAGTTCTACTGTATGGCTGCGAGACGTGGACGCTGCGACAAGCTGATAGTCAACGATTATCGACGTTTGATCATCGCTGCCTGCGGAGTATAGCTCGTTTAAGCTGGCAACAGAAAGTCAAAAATGATGACGTCAGGAGGGCAGTCCTCGGTGATCGCTCTGTGCCACTCTCCGATCATATATCCATGTGCCAGCTGAGATGGCTGGGGCACGTTCTCCGTATGGATGAGCGACGCCTTCCTCGCCTAGCTCTTTTTGCTCTCGCCGGACCAGATTGGAAACGTCGCCGTGGCGGACAAAGGAATACCTGGCGGAAGACCCTCAAACGTCTAACAGCCCCACTAGCCATCGTGGGAACATCGCGCTTACCCGGGTGGGGTCCGAAGGACCGTGAAGACATGTGGCTGACAACACTCAGTGTGATGGCACAAGAAAGGAACCAGTGGCGAGAATCCTGCCGTGCTTGTGTTCCCGTTTATCAATGACCCTCCCCCCTCCCTTATTCCAAAAAAGACAAAAAAAGATCAAAAGCGGCATGTGTAAACAGACAGACAAAAAACACCCTCTTTTTTTCTTCTTTTTTTCTCTCATCATGTACCTTCTTCATGGTATACTTGTTGGCACACCGTCTGTAAAGACTTGTGTGAAAAATAATAATAATAATAATAATAATAAATAATTTATAATGAGAACGTGAATGGATAACAAGGTGCCACGAAATGGTATCCGATTGACGCTCGTGGGGTGGTATGTTTCGCGACATTAACGAAGTCGGTTATTCCTCGTATCCAGGAAAAGTCACTGCCAATTCCCCTTTTTGATATCTGTCAGCGTCTGGGCAACCTGACAGTATCAATCTCCAGGTTCGTGTTATCATACATTCGTAAATCAATTTTTCACGGCATGCATACGTTATATGTAGTCCGTCACAGTCCGGTTTGAAAGAAATATCAAGATACTCTAGCTTTCATTGTAAACAAATTTCAATTGTTCATTGTTTTCATTTTATCTGAGTATTTTCGCTATTTTTTCAGTTTGCGCTGATGTCTTTCACTCGGATATTTTGCGGTATTATATTATCGTACTTATGAGCCAACGTTCGTGGCATTGTCACATTGAGAAGGACTGTCGTCTGTAAATTTTCTGTTCATTGTTCACGATTTTAGTATCGACTGGGATGCAGCGCCTATCCAAAATAACCTCCCTTTACTGTCACTATATCAACTGCGCAAAGATCTCCTTCAACACAATTGGTCGATTTCTTTCAATCGTCATAATATATTTTCAACCATACAATTCAATGCATCGGCATTATTAGTTGAGTGTTTTTCTCATTAATCAAATGGTAGACTTCTACTCAGTTGCTGGACCGCTTTTTGACCTTGTTCAAGGAATGTGATTCCCCATGGTCTGGCGTTCTATCCGTTCAGTCCGACGGAAACGGAGTTACTTTCACTATGGATACCTCAGTTCCCCGTTTTTCATTATCAGATCTCATAAATTATAGCCCAGGATGTTTGAACGATGAGCGTACTCGGTTGTATATTTTGTACCAGGTAATTTCGTAATTTGCTTAATTATTTTATCTAGGTTATGCATTTGGTTGAACTACTGCATCAGAAACGAATACCGCATTTGGACATCTCGCTCAAAAACGTTTTGCTCACGAAGCAGTTGACATGTATGCTAGGCATTCCAAATCTTAATCTCTTGCGCGACCTGGACCAATCTAAAGAGTTCACTGATTCTTATCCCGTCAATAACGATTGTCCGGATACCTCGATCGCTTACAACGAGCTTTCAACCATGACAACTGCTTGGTGTACACGAAAGGTAATTTACCCGATGTTAATTGATACTACTGGAATGCTCATATTGCTCACCTGGGCTTATTGATCATATTTTACATGTCGCATGCGAACAATGTAGAAGCATAATATATAGGCCAGGGTACACGGTATGGTATGATATGGTATAGCCTGAACCAGGCATAATATATAGGCCAGGGTACACGGTATGGTATGATATGGTATGAAAGCACAAGCCTGAACCAGGCAAAGTGCCTCACGGTCATAGACTGCACGTGGGCTAAGATACTGTCAGGTTGCCCATGCCTAGACATATATGAGGGGGGAAATAGAAATGGTAGTGAGACTCCAGCGTGTTTTAACATGCAGCTCACTACCGTTGGTCAATCAATTTAGCACGATGTTGGCCGCACAGTACAGAAATACTGCACGATTGCACATCCGTGCAATATATATATATATATATATATATATATATATATTGGCAGTGCCTATATGGTATAGAGTTCCTGAAAAATTGAATGTCCTTCGAATTCAATTAACGCAATGCTTCTCTTAAAAAATGCAAAGTGTGTGCAATCGCTCCCACACATTAGAGTGATTTTTTTATGCAGTACTGCGCGTGGGCCTTTCCTCTCGCATTAGCTAATACTCTTACGGAGGTTCGCTTATTCAGCCTGAAGACTGAGTATTGATGACCACATCAAGGTTACTAGAAATGGCTGCTTAGTTAATTTCGCAGCCTGCTTGCTTTCCCGTGTAACGTTCTCTACCGCGTTTCGTTCTTCAAACACTAAATCGGGACCCATACGTTTTTGTAAATTGAGCTACAATATATTTCAATGTTTGGTGTTTCTTAGCGGTGTTTTTCCTCCGGGACAGCCTAAGATTATTTTATTCCACATGCAGTCCTTAGGTGTGCGACACAGGCTAACAAATCTCAGACATATGTGCACTTTCAGCGAGTATTTTTTTCAAAGACTTAGTCTTTATTTGATTTATAAAGTTATAGCAATCTCGGTTCCGTAGTGTTACTCGGACTATCACTCCGACTCGCAAATCGAGTTGTTCTATTGCTTGATTGCTCTTATCCTATTTTAACATGCAATCAACGTGATCTGTATTGTTATCTATCTGTTGCTCGACTGGAACTTCACTCTAATCGTATTTTCATGTTTGTTGTAACAGTCAAAAACCATTTAGAATTCGTATTACATTACAAACGGTTTGTATTTTCATACAATCCTGTATGTTTAGTCTCATGCACGAAATTTAGTCGTGCCATCCCAGGCGCATCATGTTTTTAAAAAAATTTCGTTTCTAGCTGTCTCTATAGTGATCGACCTCCGAACAGTTTACCAGAATTGTGGTATCGGTCTTGGCATGTTGAATAAGCAATCAACATGTTCAAATGAAGCTATTTATCTTTCTCTCCCTTTGCTTATACATCCCGACAAAACGGAAACATAGTGTTGGTAGGGTGTTAGCTAAGTAACAATTTCGTCGTTGTCCACAGTCGTAAACTTTTATGGCGATCGCTCAGCATTGTTGCTCATTACCACTTTACTTATCTAAATCGGTCGTTGATTTGAAGCTTGCCACAATGTGTTTGTTCTCTTTCTTCCTTGTCCCCGTTGAGCATGTTCCAGCTTCGCTTGATCGCGAGCGTGTCACTAATCCGGCCACAATTAATTCTAATGTTTTTCTCAGTTTTTTGTAAGTTGACGCAAAGACCTATTTGCTAGATGGTATAATCGGCGTATATACGGTCAATAATTTGCCTCTTTTTGATACCGCTTTATAATTGCGGTTTCGATTTCGTTTTCTTAGATCTCCAATCTCGATTATCTGCTGTTTTTGAACAAAATTGCCGGCAGGCAGCTCGGTGATCCATCCAATAGCGCCATTTTCCCTTGGGTGACAGACTTCTCTTCTTCCACCGGCACATTACGTGATCTAACAAAGTCGAAGTATCATCTAACGAAAGGGGAAGCTCAACTTGATGCCAACTTCAACGCAAGTTCCACAGAACCACACTCGCCAGATATGCCGCTAACTCAACTCCTTAGTGAATCAGAAACGTCCTTTTCTCGTAAGTATCAGTTAACCAAACGTTTTATTTGCAGCCGCAAATAGCTGGTCAACTGAATGTAGATGTTAATTCTTCTGTGAATAAGCAGCGAGCAGATCTTTCGGAAACAACCACGGCGTATTTGCCGCATCATCTACTGGATATGATGCCAAACCTGACGTTCTACACTTATCTTGTGAGTTATTTTGTGTATCATTTTGGAATTTGCTATATATTGTAGTATTGTCAATATACACCCAAATCTCAGTACTATGCCACCCGTTGGGACCGAGCAAGAGTGGCATAGTAGCGAGAGTGGCATAGTAACGAGGGTTTGTGAAAACGACTTTATTTTCTCAAGTCCATCATTTATTTGCGCAATCGATCAGTCCAAAGCTCTCAGAAATCGTCGGCTACGCATCTTCTTTCGTCGGGTCTCGTTCATCTCGTTGTCTAGCCGATCACACGCTTGCATCAGTCTCGTCCAGGTTGAAGACTTCATCTGCAGAGAACTGCCTGAGTAAGGGCGGAGAACCTGCTGCTGCCAATCAATAAGGGATTGGGAATCCACCGCTCCAGCTTCGCCCTGCACTGTCTTGAACGTGACGTCATTGCGCTTCTTGAAGCTGTCTAACCAACCGTCGCTCGCCATGAAGTCTGGGATGTGCATCAGCTCGGCCAGTTTTATCGCCTTCTCATTGATCAGATCGCCGCTGACAGGCAGATTCAGTCCTCTTGCTTGCTTCAGCCACATCAGCACTCCCTCCTCAAACTTCGGGTCGTGAGGCTGCGTCAGCTTCATGCGCTTCGATGGAACTCCAGCTTTGATTGCAGCTTCAATTGCATCCTTCTTGCTGAGAATGCCCTTCACGGTGGTTCTCTCAACTTCGACGCCCCATTTCTTGCTAATCTCCCTCGCCAACTTGGACTGATTCGGATCCTTCTTCGCAGCATCGATGATCTCGAACTTCTCCTTCAGCGTAAAGTCGGTTTGCTTGCGTTTCTGAGCTGACATTATGGGCTGAATAGTTTGAAAAATAACGATGTCACTGTTGTGAGTGTCTGTTTGTGCGCGCGCTTTCGTGGGTCTATCTATCGATACTTAAAGCAAGAGTAGGAAAGAGGCTCGTCGTTGTGCGTGAGGTGATTGGCTTGTTGTAGCTGACGTCAGGGAGAAACATCGCGTGTTTCACCTTGAAACCGGCTGACTATATGCGTAAAATGCGCAAAAATGCACTTTTAAATAGTCACAGAATAGTGGCATAGTAACGAGAGTAGGGAGTGGCATAGTAAATTTATTTTGTATTGAATTTTGTCGGGACCGAGCAAAAGTTGCATAGTAGCGAGAGTGGCATAGTAACGAGGTGGCATAGTACCGAGATTTGAGTGTATATCTTAAATTATGTCATTTACTCAACTTTGAAATAAGCTTGTGTCATTCCAGTTAGTGGCTTCCGACGTATAGCCGCAAAGGGGGTATCAAACAAGAATCTGACTTGTTCAAAGCAATTGATTGCCTTGATACAGACATGCTACGTGTCCGAGATTCGTATGAATGAGTATTGGTCCATTATACATCCGTATAATCCCACGATTTTACGCGAATTAGTGGTTATATGCCTAGGCAGAACTAAGGTCACACAACTCGACTAAACCCCGGTCAACCGCCACCTTTTCATCGTGAAACTCTATTGATCTTGTAAAGAATGGCGTTATCCGGGTTAATCTGACAAGCACTTTGTCGTATTCGTTGTCGTGACCGGATTAAAATTTTGCCGCATTTAAAGTTACATGAACGTTTCGGATTTATCTCGAGACGCGTCCTCGTTATCTTGGTGAGAGACATGGGCGGTTCATGCTGGATCCAGCGTTTTTCCGAGTGAGTGGGTTTGATCTTGAGTTTTCGCGTTTGGTCACTAGCGAAAATTTGTCGAGTTTTTCAGTCACACTCAATCTTGTTGCCACCAATATCCACGTGAAAACCGTAATCACTTGCAAATTGACCATGTCAGCGTCCGCTACTTGTGCTGTGTTTGCATGCAAGATTGCCGCCCTTTCTCGGCTACCTGCCCAGAATGTTATTTGAAAGTCAGTCTGCACGAGGTCAGAATGAAGCACCGCAATGGTAATCTGTATCTTTTCAAGACTGTTTTCTGAAATTCAGCGCGCCGTGTCCACGTCACTGTTATGTTCGTGTTTGGTATATCAGAACTCGTTTTAAACAACACGCAAATAACGACTTAGTGGTTAGAACATGTATTTGGCAACAACCTCTTTGCGCATTTATCTATTTACCACCCGTGTAGCTTTTCCACTCTGCCCTGCTCAGCAAGCACGTGCGAAGGTTCCCACCTATGACCTTCGTTTGGATTTGTTCGACGTGTCGTATTTTGTATTACAGTGATTTTATTTTATCATCATACCATGCGTCAAGGCCGTATTACAGAGATGTGATGTCCATTAGCGATGAGCTTTCAGTTGATGGACGAGTACCACTCTCAGGCACAACACAGTTTAAAACGCCGAAGCGACCGATGACAAACTCGCTGGGCTCGTTAGACCGATCTTGACGAATTACATATCGTTCACGAGAGCGTGACATTGTCCATATGTTCGTCGCTCCGTAGATGTTGTCGCTCGAAGCGTTCTCATGCGATTCTTCTTTGTGATTGTTGTCTTCCGTCGTTTCAAGCGGTTATGTTGTGCTGGAGGGCGATGTGCTGCACATCATCTCCGAAAGCTCGTGCTTAGCACCCGTCTTTAATGGCACTCGTTGGCCTGGTGGACTCCAGCATCATCTAAAACTGTGTTCCTCCGGTTTCAGGCCAGACGCACATCGAAAGAAATCCTCACATGTCACGTGCGACCGGTTTTCTGTCCGAACGAGTTTCCTCCCTCCATTCGACGAATGTACGAAACATCACCGGACGAATGCATTCCCGAGTTCTTCTTGGACCCGACCGTTTTCAAGTCTATTCATGAAGACATGAACGATCTCGAAATCCCTGAGTGGTGTTCAACGCCAGAAGACTTTATCACGTATCATCGGTCGGTTTTGGAAAGTGAACAAGTCTCAGCGAAACTTCATCATTGGATTGATTTAACTTTTGGATATAAGGTATTAGTTTAAAATTAGCTGTTGCTGCTGCTTCTATTATTATTATTATTATTATTATTATTATTATTATTATTATTATTATTATTATTATTATTATTATTATTATTATTATTATTATTATTATTATTATTATTATTATTATTATTATTATTATTATTATAGTGTTTCTTGAACCTGCTGTATAAGTTGGTTTTAGTGCTAAGTCAGTATACTATTCATGCCCTATTCCTCTATCAACCGGAATGGAAACAGTTGCTTAGAGCTGACGCATGCTGAATTAACCGCAATCGTTAGTAAGCTTCTGATACACCTTTACTGGTAACCCGGTCATGTTGTATGAACAATTGTTTCGCTCCTTACTCGCGCTCGTGAACTCTTATAAGTGATTGTGCACCTTTGTCAACAAGCTAGTCTCTTTATCGGTTCTTCAGCTTTCAGCATCGCATTTCGTACCGTCTTTCCGCTCTTGAGTTTTACACGAATTGCTTGAGTACAGATACCTAAATGATAGTCATGGGTTACGTTGGCTGTAAGTTTTATAATAAAAGAATTTACGTATGTATGTATAAATAAAATCACAAGCCTGATTCAGGCAAAGTGCCGCACAGTCAGAGACTGCATGTGAGCTAAGCTACTGTCAGGTTGCCCAAGCCTAGACAGATATAAGAAACAGAAAAGAGCAAATGGCAGTGAGACTTCAGCGAGTTTGCGCATGCAGCTCAGTAAAAATGACAAATCAATTTACCACGGTGTTAGCTGCATAGCACAGAAGTACTACACGATTGCATATCCGTGGACCTAATGAATTTTTTATCTGACCCATTCATCGCTTACTGTTTTTTCTTCTCTCTGTGTGAACCGGACGTAATTCATGAGTGTATAGACAACCTAGTGATTCCAATTTTCCTCTCAACTTTTAGCCTTCAGGTTTTTTGCTGTACACTTCACAGTGAACAATTTTCAAACCTATTTATTGTACATAATCCACATTAGCACTTGTCCCGTATTGTAGTTGATCGGCGCGGCAGCAGTGGCATCCAAGAACGTTCACTTGGAAATGGCCGGTCTTCGTACAACTCCTCGCCGCACTGGTGTACGTTGTTTGTTCCAAACTCCTCATCCACATCGACTGCCATTGGTGTTGGTGCAAAAGTATTTCGGACCCGAGATTCCTTTCCCTCCAGGATCGCCTCATGTTCATCAATCGCATGTTGCAAACGAGACGAATTCACGACGCGGTGCTTCATCGGTAAGCCTCGGGGCTAATGTTAGTTGTGATGTCGGAACGAACGATTTCGTGTATTGCTTTGAATCGTTGCTCAGTGAAATCACGTGCACTGGGCGTAGGTATTCTTAGTCGACTTTCTGAATGCGTAACCCCCTTTAGGAATCGATCTGTCTCATTTATCTCATTATTCTTCGAATGGATCTGTTTCTGGCATTTGTTAATCAAAAAATGACCTTAGATATGATGCGGTGATACTTTGGAACCCAATTGTTGAGTAACATACATTTCGCTGTTATTGTGTGTGTTATTGCTCATTCTAATCCACTTCATAACAGTTCTATCATAACTATCTTTCCATTGGTTAATCTTCTTACTTTATTGACCCGATATTGCACTACGCTGCAGCCTCTGTATTACGCTAATTCTTCTGAAATTGTTCCTAGACATATGCAACTTAGCAGTATTATAGTGCACATCGAATACCTCAGAACTCACTTGTTAATTCACCAGTATGTTTCGATGAATGCTATATTTCTATCGTGTCCTTCTCCGACTGTGTTTCAGCCGTCAAACGCCTCCGCTACAGAATCATCCGGGCCGAAACACCGGTAGGTACATTTCTTCATGTCCTCTTTGTACGTTTGCTTATCACTCTCAGTCGTGTAACCAGTGGAATTTTTCTAATCGTTCGTGTTCAGCATGAAGCTCTCTACCCGTGGCATTTCAACGTGGCATGATTTTACCTGCACGGCACAGAAATACCGCACGATCGCACATCTCGGCATGAGCTGTGGTGTATAAAATCACAAGCCTGACCTAGGCAAAGTGCCGCGCAGTCATAGAGTCTACGAGTGTTAAGATACTCAGGTTGCGCAGGCCTGGTTAAAAGAAAAGGGAGATGTCAGTGAGAATTCGACGTGTTTCGGCATGCAGCTCACTACCGGCGGCAACATAATTTAGCACTGTGTTAGCTGTGCAGTGCAAAATTAGTTCACGATAGCTTTCAATTGTCCCTAAATTTCCTTAACCATTTTTGTCCCACTCATATTGTAGCGTGTGGGGTGGGAGAAGCCGGAAATGGTTGCGTCAGGTCATTTCAGATCAACGAGTGCCTACTGGCACACACACCGGGCCAATTATCACATTTCCGGTTCATCAGCCCAACATTAAGCACGTTTCCCCCTCCCGCGTTGAACGCACGCACATCGATTATGTCTCGATTCGACCCTGAGGTCAACCTGTCCAACACTAATCACGAATCCCACAACACAAGGTCAAAGGCGTTTATTACGCACAAGACCAATAACAAAACACATGCCTATCTTATGTATTGTGGTGCTCACATCTCCATCCCATACACACCAACCATGCTTATCTTATTTAGGTTAACCAAACAACCACAACACTGATCCTGTAACTTGTCACTTCGATCTGATTTGTGAGTCGATTTCGTGCCAACCAGTACACTTCAAACCCTCGCCACGCAGGGCTCGGTTGACCGACATTGACGAATTGCATTTCGTTCGATTGCGGCTGACATTGTCCATCTTCTTATACTTCCGAAGATGTTGTCTCTCAAACCGTTCGAGTGCAATCAATCCGAAACCCGAAATATTGACTTGACTTACTTGACTTAATCCCTTGAGTTCCTGGAGGAACATAGGGCCTCGGCAACTTGTCTCCACTTTGGTCTGTCCATAGCAGCCAGTTTGATGTCGTTCCAGTTAAGTCCACACTTGCGGATTTCCTCTTCACACGAGCGCTTCCAAGATAGCCTTGGGCGTCCGACCCGTCTCTTCCCGATTGGGTTCCATACCAGAGCATGACGCGTGATGTCATCATAAGGTTTCCGCAAGGTGTGCCCAACCCATCTCCACTTTCTTCTACTGATCTGCTGGGCGATCGGGTCCTCAGCAGCAATCTGCCACAGGTCTTGATTCCTTATCTTTTCTGGCCATTTTACCCCAATAGGACGGTATAGTTCTGAATATCATTCGAAAACTCATGATTAACGCCCATCGCTAATGCACTTCACACCTTCACAGTATCATTGTTTTCTAATTATTATACGTTTGGTTTTGTTCCTTATTTGTCCCAGCCATCCAATCTTACTTCCACGTGACTACGACCCTTTATTGCTGATAAAGTTCTACCAGTCGTTGACCGATTTTCTTTCCACGGAGACGCGTCACCCTGTTAATTTGGAATTGAAGAGATCCGTGAGTTGTGTACCAGTTTCTTTTTACACGAGAGATTCGTTGATTGACGGTATATTTGAACCACTCATTGTTTTTATGCAACAACGTATTGCCTTGATGCTTCTCAGATGAGTAAGCTGTCTCCTCGGATAAACCTAATGGCTTCTTTATGGGTTATGCAATGTCTAATAATTTCCTGGGTGGATAAATGCTCGTAACTTCTCTGAAAATCTCACGTCAGACAATTAGTTATTACAAAAATTAAGCGACTCTCAGGGTGCTTAATTTTTCTTATAGTCAAATCCCTGTGGTTATACTGTTAGGTTTACGCAACATATAACGGTTGTCAACTTGAACGGTTCTTCAATTAGCTCTACACTGCTTTTTCGCTACCACACGTCGATTTTTCGGCTGCCACACAAATCACTCGACTGGTCAATTTCTTCTATGCTGTCTTGGTTCGTTCCAGCTTTCTCTTTCTACCGCCTCTACAATCCCAGGTCTTTCTATCTAAATGATCAATTATCGCGCATGATTCTACTTGCCTCTCTTCACATTTATATTATGATAATCTGCTGTGCCAACTGTTTCTCTTTCTGACACCAACGTAGATGAGTTGAAACGATGCTACTCATCTGTGCATTGACTTGCATCATTTTTGAAAGTGCTTCAATTCCATCTATCAACCAATGAGAAGGTCTGAAAAACACGTATGTCCTCATGCTATGTGGGTGTTATTAGGATGTCTGACCTACGTATCTTGCATGAGTACTAGCACTCGTAGTTCAAATCTGATCTAGTTACAGCGTGGCCGAATGTTTCGTTTGTTCTTATCCCCCGTAATCCCAAAATTACCCTTTTATTAAACCTTTTCTGCAGTAATACGCACAAGTGTCCTATTACCCCACAGCTTTCCTTTATTTTCTGTTTAACCCACAACTCTTTCAGCGAGCCACACACCCCATTTTGACATTGAAGTCTTTGTTCACTCGTGACATTGTGGAAATCGCTTGCCTGATCGTGGAACTGTTTACCTACCGGTTTGTCAATTACAACGAAGCTGACAATTGGTCTCATGAACAACGTATCGAGTGTGCCAGAATCAACGCTAAACGGTACTGGAATGCCATCCCGTGGTATGTTGATGTTTCGAAAACGTTCCTCTCACGTGCATTGTGTTGTGTTGATTATTGCGAGCCAGTCTGATGCTTCTTTTTGTTAAAATTGCACGTCTTCGTTGAAAGATCTACTCTAGAGACTGTGTTAACCTAACTAATGAAGCGCTACACTAGTTTGGTTGTCATAGCCGGAGGTGGCAATGGGGATAAGCTTCCACTGTCTATAAAATGCTCCAATATGGTGCGTGTCTCAAATAGCCTCTGACAACCGAGTCCAGCTTCTGGCCTGCACGAGTGGCTCTCCGAGCCCAGCGGGACTGCTTCTACCGCCAGAAGAAGGGGCGAGGGCGAGTGACTGGCGCTGAAAACCAGTTTGCTTCGGGTAGATGTAGCTCGTTAGCCTGGGAGGGCATTTCATTTAAGGGAAGGAAAACCCTGATTTTCAATCTCCTCTGCCTTGCGGGATACCCGATCGCGGGAAATTCTTCCGGATAAAACCCTGAGGAAAAATCTGGAACAGAGTCTGGTAGACGGTTAGTTGGTGCACACCACCTCTTTTTGGAAACTCCCTGCTGCCTTGCAGGTTGCACTTGGTTGTGCAAAGGCTACAGAATCTGACTCGAACAAACGCCGAGTGATGCTGGGGACGCTGCTTTGTACCCAAATTCCCAAGAATCTTAATTGAAGCTGACTCATCCTCCCGAAGGAGTTAGTCGCACAAAAGTAACTGCACATGTTCTCGTTAAGTGAATCGTTCTAATTTCGTAATGCATGTTACAATTGTTTAACTTTTCCAGTACATCACTTCAAACCGTACCCACAGTTCCGACAGGGATTGTTAAAATATTCTATTGACTTCTTATGATCAATGTCAACCCTGATTATTCATCGATGTGCAATCGTGCAGTACCTCCGCAGCATTTATGTGCTGTGCGGCTAACATCGTGCTAAATTGATTGGCCAATGGTAGTGAGCTGCATGCTGAAACACGCTGGAGTCTCACTACCATTTCTATTTCTATTTTCCCCCTCATATCTGTCTAGGCCTGGGCAACGTGACAGTATCTTAGCCCACGTGCAGTCTCTGACTGTGCGGCACTTTGCCTGGATCAGGCTTGTGCTTTCATACCATACAATACCTCCACAGGTAACATTGTGCTTTATTGATTTGCCAACGGTACATAGCGGAAACGCGCTGTTGTCTACCGTTTTAAGTTTAATTTCTTATATCTATCAAGGCCTGGTTAACATGACGGTATCTTAACCTACGTGCATTGTTTGTCTGTGAAGCACTTTGCCTGAATCTAAAGTGGTAATTTGATACATACATGCATACATACATACACACGTACTTTTATACATACATTTTAAGAATCGTGCATCCTGACATTTCGCCAACTTCTATCACAACGCTTTATGTCGGTGTATACGAAACCGAAGCTGTTTTGGATTTGAATGTGACTGGCAATCTCAAATTTTCCCAATATGCTGTAACGTTTCCCTCATATTCGTTGTTCGTATTAAAAATTTGGTGTGGAAAAATTAATTTGATTCGATGAAAATTCGTTTTATCGAATAAATTCTTTTCTTCTTACCCACCCATCCCCATATATATATATATATATATATATATAAAACATACCGCGCAGATGGTAGTGTATATTGTTGTCATTGTTGCGAATCAGACAGTGGGGCTGAGTTTTGGAATAAGAAACCGATATAATCATAAGCTGTATATTCATATATATATTGGGTGGGTGGGTGGTTAAGAAGAAATGAATTTAATCGCTAAAACGAATTTTCATCGAATTAAATTAATTTTTACACATCAAATTTTTAATAAGAACAACGAATATGAGGGAAACGTTATAGCATAATAGGAAAATTTGAGAAAGCCGCAATGATGCTATCATGCTGATGATGCTCTACTTGTTCATAACACTTAATTGAATGAGAGTGAGATTCGAGGCTTTATCGCTCTGTCTGTGCCTAATTTTCTACTGGTTGAGTAGCTTTCATGATCGCACCCTTCCATTCTGTTTGGGTTTTTATTTTATCGGTTTTACGCCAATTTATCACTCGGTACGTGCTACCGGTTTAATGCTGTCCATGGTGATGATGGCAAATTATGCGTCACTTTGCGGCCTTCTCTTTGCATCCGGGCTCGAAAACGCTGACTTAAACTTGGATTTGAATAAGCACTTGTCTTTCTATTGCGTTATGGGCACATCACAATCAGTAGCGTGTAGCTTGTTGTTAATACTCTCTATAATGAGGACACGAAGTTCCTAAAAATCCATTCTACATGCTCTGCTTTTGTATGGTGATAGATACTTATCGGTTAACCGATTTCGCTGCATGAAATTCGTTTCTCATACGCTTCGTTTAATATTCCTGGGGAAGAAGCTGAGCATTAGTCGCCTCATTATTTGGTTGTCATACTCTGACTTGCCCTAAGCCAATGAAGGCCTCGGTAACCGAACAGACTGCAATTGGAATCACTCGTCTCCATGATTGGGAACCGTGTGATTCATCTTCGCAGTAGCTTCCTTCCCCAAGGAAGATGTCGTGCTGGTGTCTCTCTATTTGTTCACTGAATTTGTTTAGATGCGCTTCATACGGCGCATGGACTCTTCATCCTAGTGTGCGCTTTCTCTTTTACAGCTTTATTAGCATTTTGGCGTCCTACTTCCCCTAATCAATTAAAGATTTTATTGTGTAATGGTTGATGACACTTAACTATTTGGTACTTGCTATTAGTTTAATACGGTCTCTGATGATGATTCATGATGGGTTCTTTCTCTCTTGCGATAATTTATCGATCGCGCATTTTGATGGGTCAGAACGAAGGTCGGCCATTACGCTTGACCTTACTTTGTGCTTTACTTTGAGCGAATATCTTCTCCTAGAGAATGAGTCGGCTTAAACGAAGATTCTTGCGAATTTGGGTACAAAGCGGCGTCCCCTGCACCCAGCTTCTCTAGCCTTTGCACAACCAAGTGCGACCTGCAAGGCAGCAGGGAGTTGCCAGAAAGAGGTGGTGTGCACCAACTAACCGTCTACGAGACTCTGCTCCAGATGTTTCCTCAGGGTTTTCTCCCGAAGCCTTTCCCGCGATCGGGTATCCCGCAAGGCAGCAGAGGTTTAAAATTAGGGTTTTCCTTTCCTTAGATGAAATGCCCTTCGAGGCTAACAAGCTCCATTTACCCGAAGCAAACTGGTTTTCATGCCCCAGTCACTCACCCTCGCCCCTTCTCCTGTTGATAGAAGCAGTTCCGCCAGGACTCGGGGAGCCACTCGTGCAGGCCGGGACTGGACTTGATTGTCAGAGGCTATTTGAGACATGCGCCATATGAGAGCATTTTATAGACAGTTGCCAGCTAGAAGCTGTCTCGGTTTTTCTGTTCAGCCTGGACACCTGTTTATTTTTTTGTTTGTTTGTTCAACAGCTTGATCGGTGAGAGCAAGGAACCAGTAGGTTATTCCACTCAAATGGAATCATAAATAAATAGCTTGCAATGCCCCTTTATCCAGCCGTATAAACACCGTTTTCTTATCATCACCGTGAACACTGGTCGCTTACTAGCCCAGTATCATTGTCAAATACTTCTTTTACGCTACACACCATCGTTATCTATGCTTATTTTAGCTCTCTTCATTGTTGCATCGAATTGATCTTGAAGCCCTTTCAAGGTGAATCATTGGCATCGCAATCCTGTTTCATCCCATCCTTGCCCCACATGTTACATTTCATTTGTGGATTCCCGCCTTACATGAGAGATCTCTGTGCCCTGACACAGCACGTAAGTTCATTCATTAGTCAGTGGACAACGTATTTATTAATCTTGTTAAATATTTGCGAACGCCATGATTTCTTTTCTTTGGCTAATCAGCGTGATCTCATATCTCTCTATTTGTTCCATCAAGCTCCAAGCCATTCGCCAGGATTCCCGATGCTCATGGCAGCTCCGTCCTGCAGGATCATACGGACCTCTCTGGCATGCTTTTTTCGGGCAAGACAAAACATTTTCTAAGTTTTGTGACGCTGCATACGTGACACCTGTTAAAGTACTTGATCTTCTCCATCCTCACGTCAAATTGACTGCCACTGAGCGTCCCTCGTGGTTCTCTGGACTACTACTTTCTGGACGTTTATTACCTTTGTACACACGCATCGGTGGTATTCAGGTACACGCATCGATTTTTGTATAAATTATCTACCCTTCCCATGAATAACAATCCTGCCAAATGTTTATTCTGCTTTAGAGTCATCGGGAGTTTTAGACCTTATTCAATATAATAAAATTTAAGAAATTCATTATTCCCTCCATAGCCGGATATTTGGTTGACCAAGACTCTTTCCGATTTAAAAAAACGCGACTGACGATTTGAAACCTGTCATTTTCGTCATTTTTTCCTTAAATTTTGTGGTGAAATTATTGTACTTACTAAAAATTCATCTACTGGAATAGAGCTGTTTTCTTTTCTTTTCTTCTTCCTAGTGAAGCTCGCCATATGCCTAACTATAGTCTTATTTTACGTACTACAAACTTGCAAAACGTGGCCTCGTGTTCACGCTTGTTTAAGATGTGTTTTCATCTTCATTGCCGAATTTTTTGTCATTTATCGCCTTTGTTAGAGCACTGCCCTTCTCTAATCGATCCGGCACTTTTCTCAGCACGCAACTGTACACGTGATATGATCTCATTCACCGGTTGTGCAATCGTGCAACATTTCTGTGCTGTGCCGCTAACATCGTGCTAAATTGTGAGCTGCATGCTGAAACACGCTGGAGTCCCTCCACCATTTCTATTTTCCCCCTCATATCTGTCAGTATGACAGATTTTAGCCCACGTACTGTCTCTGACTATGCGGCACTTTACCTGGATCAGGCTTGTGCTTTCATACCCTACCATACTGGACATGGCGTTAGGATATATGGCGGTTGTTTTTCGTACAATCGCGGGTACCCATTTTACAGCTAGTGGAGTTAATGAAATCACTGCATAACCGCTTACCTCCAGGCTGTAAGGCGCACGTCCTAATTGTTGTCTTATCATGTCCTCATACTCTTGTACCCATTCATGTGACCTTGAAATGTAGCCTAGTCATTCCACTTATCCATCTTTACGCGCCGCGTCTATTCATTCCAGGCTGTGGAGAGATTTCTGCTTCCACTTGTCTTGGAGCTATATGATTCCAAATTGGTGGTACCCGACACACAATCAAACGCTCCGTCTCTCCCATTCGCTTCAATTTCCTCTCTACTTTCTCGGCGCTTTTTGCAACATTTGCTCACGCACATCGGCCCCGTGTCGTTTTTGGTCAACGTACCTTCTCGTTTGATAAATCTCGTTAAAGTTCACACTGGATCATCACGAAACCTCGATTCTGCCCAACAAATGGCAGTAGAAGAGTTCGTTGTGTCCACCGATCAATGTGATTCGGTTGATGTATGTGAACCACGTGAATCTGCCTCGGGTTTTATCGAACCACACGAGCTCTTCGCGTTAGAGACCCAAGTGGATGAAATCGGGTTGGATATTGGATTGGAGTTATCCTCGGAATTCGATAGTTCACGCGATTCCAAATCGCTATTTAACAAGCCATCGCAACAATCTTTGGATTTAAATGATCTGGTTTGCTCGTAAGTGTGTCATGTTCTAATCTCACGTGGTTTTCGTTTTATTTTAATTTTCATGAAAAATTGTATTTTTATCCATTTCTTCTTGGATTAACGTTCGCCTTCCTTTTCTTATATCCGTCTAGTCTTTTGACAAGCTGGCGGTATCTTAGTTAGCCCAGAGTCTCTCTAACAGTGCGGCACTTTACTTGGTTTCACGTTTGTTATTTAATACACACACACGCTAGCTTGTTGCTGACTGTTATCCATACACCTTCTCACCCCGTAAGCGATGCGCAGTCTTTTGTTATCAACATCCCTCTTTACAGCGATCATCCGGGTCTTCACTTGACCGCCTTTATGTCGTCGCTAAGTTGTCAGTTTCAGGCTCGCTGAGTGTATCTTTCGGAGGAAGTGCTCATGGCACTGCTGTATTCTTTAAATTACTATTCCGTATATCTGTCACAGACCCAAACATTTTTATAGCTTACGTTCACCCTTCGCAATTGAGTTCTAGTGCAACGCATTTGGATTACGTAGTTAATCCTTATTTTTGTACTTACCATTATCTTATCTCGTTCCTCTGTTTACCATCGCCTATTTGAAAGGTGACACCCCGTTTATTGTAATGGAGGTAATTATTTACTTATGAGTTTTGACGGTAAGTGATCGATGTGAACAAACCAAGGTTCGGAATGTGCTCATCCATGACCTGTTGTTTTTGGAAGACGCGGGCGTCATGACTCATTCCCCAAGAGTGGATTTCTTCGCTAATGGACTGCAGTGACTCTCGACTGACATCATCATGAGAAAGACTAAAGTTTTTTGGTCAAACGTCTGCCGCCGCCCATCATCATTGTTGTAAACGGTTCACTTCAACCAATAAACCACTTCACATATCTTGGTTCAAACATTAAAAATAACCTTTCGCTAGACATCGAGATTAACATGCGAACGGGCAGAACAACCGTCATGTTGTCCCATTTGAACTGCGGAGCAACTGGAAGCTGACTTTGAATACAATAGTGATGGTATACAGTGCATGCAAAGTAAATCCTTTATTATATGGCAATAAAAACGACACCATCCACACAAGGCGCTAACGGAAGCTGGATGCTTCCCATTTTCCGAGCATCCATCGCTTCGTGGCAACGAAACAAATGCAGAACTGCTTTCCAAATCAGGTCTTCAGTGGCTGCTGATTTTAATACATCAGTACCGCCTAAGTTGGCTGGATCACGTAGATAGAATGGCAAACAGTCGTATTCCAAAAGAACTACTCTATGGAGGGTTGAAATCAAGTCCACTTTGGAGCAGGCCGTACTTGCGGTACAAAGATGTTTTTAAAAGGGGTGTGGTAGCGCTTGTTGACCCCACAGGTTGTGATTAACTGCTCACGTTGGAGGAACTCTATCAAGCGTCATCTGCAAGCCGAACAAAAGGAGATATTCCGCTTGGCTGTTGGACCTGGTCACGTAGACAGCCTTCGGTGATCTCCGTTTAGTCGCTAACAGCAGCATGTTCTGCGGATACTGAAGATTGTGTCTATTTTCACCGAGATAACAACACACTGTAATTCGAGTATTGATGTGGTAACAAAATTTCTGTGCGTTGTGTTGTACCATTAAGCCTAGGATCTATACCGAAAGCGGAAACGGGATACAAGTTAAGCTTGTTAGCCACTGTCGGATAAAGCTGGTACGTCTAACGTCTTCAAAGACGTGTCGGCACAATGGGATTGGGACCCATGAACTCAAACGAAAAATCAATATTTGCGTGTATGTATGATGGAAGTACATGCAAGTACGAAAACGGGATACTTTTTTATTGATTTTGGCTATTTGTGGAACACAGAATTTTTAACTTCGTTTTGTGATATGATTTTTATTGGGTCCATTACGGCAGCATAATGGTTTGTAATTTGACAGACCTCGACTTTGTCATGTGCGTTTTTTCATCACTGCAAGCACTCTCAGTTTTGTTTTTTTATCAAACATGTGGTCTCGAAATCTTCAACTAAATGCTACAAGATATGTGTGTCATCGATAAATTAGCATAGCTTGGAAATTACGCTCGCTACTTCGGTAACGTCATGCTGTTCATCCTAGCAGACAAGCACGCAATACTCTTCTTTGAACACTAATACACAACTGAATGAAGCTTTTGTAGGAGTGTTTTACGGCTATAATTATATTCGCTTGAAGCGTTGTTGCTGGAAAAGAATAATGACGCATAAGGTGAATAGTTTGTATCATCCCCCCTAATTGCTATTTTGAGGCCGTTTGAGTAGGATCGCTTCGGTGAATAGAGATTCAGGCAGGTAGATGGCAGATAGATTTAGTGATTGATTGATTGATGGGTGGATGGATGGATGGATAAATAAGTAGATGGTGCCAGCCAAACAGCGCGTGTACTAAGATGCTGTCAGGTTACCCAGACCTGTGGCAGTTATAAGAATAAGAAAATGATAGTGAGAATCTAGTATGTTTCCACATGCAGCTAGTGGCACACCATTTCGCTCGGCGTTATCTACGCTTAGCATAAGTACTAGAGAAGTGGACCTTTCTGTACCACTCTATTACCTGAACTTTGTTTCTCTTCGTTATTTAGTTACTTATTTTTCTCATTTCTCTCGCCAATGCATTCCTTCAAATAATTCCCGTTATATTTCGATAGTTAAGCGGCCTCTTTTTGTTCCGGTGTTTCACAGGCCTTCATATTCAATTTGGCCAACCGACAAAACATTCGATTTCCAACCCGATCCCCTCACCCCAATGTCTACGACATTCGTTTCCTCGCCCTCACCTTGCCCGATTTCCACCGCTCGTTGTATACCTCTGGAGGTGACATTTGCGGACAGCTGTTCATGGCTTGCGAGACGAATTGGGCCAATAGCCACTAGCAAATTCCTCGTACCGAATCTGCTGTCTGCCATCTGCTCGTGTTATGTGGTAATGCTTTGGATTGTATCATTTGTATCATGTGCTCCGTCTAGTGTTTAGCTGCGAACGGAATAAATTTGTGCGTCTGCACACGTTCGTTCACTTGGACGCTTTCCTTTTTATCACATTCCATTCATGTCCGTATTAAAAGCAATCGGTTGTTCATCCTTGACTGCGGAAAAGATGTTGATGTAAAAAATCGTCCAATGACCTTGAAGTATGATCAAATCTTCTAAAGAAAGGGTGTTATTGAATATCGTTGTCGTTCCGTTGACTTCACACCATGACTTGGTACTTTGTCTGGCTCCAGACTTATGCTTCATGACTATGGTGATGTATGTACGAAATCACAAGTCCACGCAAAGTGCCGCACAAACATAGACTGCACTTACTTTACTTTTTACTTCTATGCGACTATCTCCTCCTGGAGGATGAGTCATCTTCAATGAAGGGTCTTGGGAATTTTGGTACAAAGCGGCGTCCCAGCACCACTCGGCGTTTGTTCGGGTTAGTTTCTCTAGCCTTTGTACAACCAAGTGCGATCTGCAAGGCAGCAGAGAGTTGCCAGAAAGTGGTGGTGTGCACCAACTAACCGTCTACGAGACTCTGCTTCAGATTTTTCCTCAGGGTTTTCTCCCGAAGCATTACCCGCGATCGGGTATCCCGCAAGGCAGCGGAGGTTTAAAATCAGGGTATTTCTTCCCTTATATGAAATGCCCCCCCAGGCTAACGATCTCCATCTGCCCGTAGCAAACTGTTTTTCAGGCGCCAGTCACTCGTCCTCGCCCTTTATCCTGTTGGTAGAAGCAGTTCCTTCTTGCTCGAGGAGCCAGTTGTGCAATTCAGAAGCTGGACTGCACGTGTGCGAAGATACTTCACACCGTACCTGGACAACACCGGAGTTCTCCTCGATTAATCCTGTTGCTCGTTATTAACTTAGCTGTATAATCTCTCAATTTCCCAAACAATCTCTTATGATGTATCTCTGTTTTCGCTGCTTTACTTCCCGAATCCTTATTTTCACTTTTCTCCTAGGATCCCGCACACTGCGAAATGACTGCTGCTCCGAATGCGAGAAAGTTGTTTCTTCCACTCACTCAATGGACTACCAATCGTTATTTCGTAGGCGATCTTTCCTCGGCCGTTTACATTCGCTCGTTGGGCCACTTGATCGATTTATACGGCGTGTCGTTTGTTCTCAAAGTTTACCTGCCTTATGTGTGGCATAGCGTGGCGACAGTCTACGAGACAGTTGGTTCATTGCCGATCAGCCAATCACAATGCAAGCCGGTTGGATGGAACCAGCAAGCGGTAGCCACTCTGATCACGGCTGTGACGCTACTCCATCAGCTTGTCGTCTACATTCCGGATTCGTCTCTTTCCGATTATTTGCTCGTAAGTGTGAGCACGATATTTCCCGTGGCCATTCTTGTTCGTTATCCCTTCATTCGGGTGATGATCTGGTGTGTGAAACTTTTAGCTTGACCGTTACTTCGTTAATTTGGTTGCTATCACCGCATCTTCTCGCTAATTCAAGAATTGTCAGGTATATAATTCTTAATATTTTTCTACCATTTCTTTGTAATCAATATTTTTAGTTCTTTTTCCCGCCCACCTTATGCAGTATGCCGGTTAATTTCGAAGTAACAATCTGTGAGGTTCTTTTCAGAGGAAATTTCAGCTGCCGTTCACTGTAGTACCTTTCTCAGTTACCGCTATCGCGTTGTTTTCATCCATATCGAACAAAATATCCTCCCAGTGGGTTGTTGTTGTTGACCTCCTCCGGTCGATGTCGACCGTGGATGTACATCACAATCGCATGAATTTTCATGTTCTACAGCTTTTCGAATGACTAAACAGTCCGATTCGGGAAGAGCAATCTCTCCCGTAGCGCTGGCAACGATAGTCAGAACTCGGTTGTAGGGCGTCAGTTACACGCCGGCGGCGTGATCTACGTTCAGCAGCCAAGAGCTTTATTTTCTCCTCCCCAGCGGGTTAGTTGCACCTAAACCAAGATATTGTTAGCTGCTCCGGACTCGTCAGGATTGTGAGAAAGTGACATCGGTATTGAAACTATGGCGATTGTTTCTCGCTCTCTTTTGATGTGGCACTGTGTACCCGACTTCACAGTGGCCACTCACTCGCAAAGCCATGTCTCAGAATCGTCTACAGTAACGGTATTATTTTAGACTTCTTTGTTGCGTTCGAAATAGTTTTGAATACGTGTAACTCAGCTCCCGGATTGTGAGTTCTTGTTTATTCTCTGAGCTGGTGTGGTTGATGACGGACGTTTCGTCTCCGAAATAGATGACATCATCCGCGAAACTTAGTTTAACGAACACGTTCATTTTGATTGTATCCACGGACCAAAGAAAGCACGCTAGAATATCAACTAATCACAGTAGACGAGGTCGCACGTGGCAGATAAATTCGAATGATACCCGTCGACCATCGCTGATGATATCATCAACCACACCAGCACGGAGAACAACCATGAATTCTACAATGTTCTCTGCATGTTTGATTAACGTTATAAGTAATCAAGTGGAATGACGAGCCAGTTAGTTATTATGAATGGTGAAGATGAAAACCATGTCATCGAATATCTAATATCACAGTTTCCAACTCCCGGGTCTTGGTACGTCTACATTGCGTACGTCAATAAAAAGTTAAACATTAATGGAGAAATTGAGTACATTTGTCGCGCACCATGCGCACTTTGGGAATGGTGGTCAGATTTGGTCAGGACTGCATTGCCCAGAATATGTTTCATTTACTTTTGGCTATTAAATAATGCTGTCTTTTTCCCACCCAAGAAAGCTATCGTGCTGATATCACTTTACTCGTTCACGAAACATGATTGAATGTCAGTTCCATTCGAGGTTTAGGCACCTCATCTCAGTTTGTTTGTGATTACTCTTCTCTAGATTCCGTAGCTATTTAAGTACCATTTTTTATATTTTTCCATGGCAGTTAAGCATTAGGTAAATGCTGACCCTGATGGTGCACACACGATCAATCAATCTGTCCGGTTTCCATTCGTCACAACTCGACTGAATAAAGTGAACATTGTTATCGATCGTGTATTTCGTAACGCGTAACAATCTCAACATATCTAGTGAACCATGTCTAGCGCTCCCGCTAACCATGTAGTCCTCGTCATTCCTTTTAAATACCAAGACTTTCAATTTCGGCGTGGCATAACATCTGTTCGTTCGTGTGTTTCGTTCCCTTGTTGAAACCGCTAACATTTTCCCGATATCGTTACTCTAAAGTTGCAGTCGCACTTTGTTTATTTACAGGGACAACAAGCTAATGACGCACACTGGTTTCATTTTTCAGTTCGAATTGTATACGATGTATTCCCGGGAATTAAAGTCGTCTCCCCATTGTATTGTAAAGGAAACTGGGAGCTTCCGTGTATGCGCGCGCGTTTCTCAATTTTTATTTGAAAATCTACCCATTGTACATCATATTTTAGGCACAGCGAGATTTAGGGTGTTACTTTATATTCCCGATTCCTTATTCGACAGCTTTACCTTCACTATATGTTCGTGCAGTACTTTGTGTTGTGCGGCTTCCACCGTGCTAAGTTGATTAGCCAGAGGTTGTGAGCTGCATGCTGAAACAGGCTGGAGTCTCACTACCATTTCTATTTCCTTTCTCATATCTGTCTAGGCCTGGACAACCTGACAGTAGCTTGGCCCACGTGCAGTCCTTGACTGTGTGGCACTTTGCCTAGATCATGCTTGTGATTTCATACATACATACATATTTCCTTACCAGAACTGTACGATTCAAGACGCGTTGTTGAAGACCATCCGAGTTGCTGGCCGCCATGACATGCAATTTCCCAGCGGTTTCGCTGGTCGGCAAGCTGTTCTTCTTCGTTTGATCGATTGCATTTGTTCAATCGGTGTGCGAATCGGGTTTGAAATGACACGAAAGCACTTGAGTGATTTGTTTCAAGTGTTCTTCGCGCTGTTCGATCGTACGCTAACGGGTGAATGTCGCACACCTGAAGGTCAGTCCTCATACGGAGCTCACGGATCGGATATTCTGTTGGTGTTTTCTAATTGTTATTCGCCTATCTGCTCTGTTATCATATGGGCGTCTTGCTATCCAACTTGACGATATTTTACATGCCTCGATCGCCTCAGCTGGACCATTGTGCCGCTTGTTCGACGAACAAGATCTTTTCACAAGTTTTCGCTAGTGGTACCGATAACATACAACAACTACACGAGGTAGCTGTTTAGCGAGCTTATTTGAGTTTTTTGATGGCGTATTTCGAAGAAGAAAAATGGCTTCTTCCTAATATGCTCGTGCTGTACTTGCACTGTACTTCAATCAACACCTGAACGTCATTGTTGTTTGATCAGGTCAGATCGAATTCCTCGCAACTAGTTTATTGTCGTATTCCAAAATATCTCCTCTTTCATAAGTTTAAATCAGAAATCTGCATTTGCGGTACAAAGACATTTGCAAAATAGATATAATATCTCTTGGAATTGATCGTACGAGTTTAAAAGTACTGGATTTGGAGATACTGTATATAGCGTGATCTTCATGCTGGGAAATAAAAGATTCTGCTCTCGACTGCTCAAGTTAGATCTCGTCTTCAGCATGCTACTGTCGCCTATAGGCCGATCTCTGACTATCGCTGTGTGCAGAGAGATTGTTCCTCCGGAATCGAACACTGTGGAGCATGAAACTTACTCCTTGGCCGACATTTACCGAAGTAGGCCAACTCCAGTTCATTGTCAGTG
>JACCGJ010009413.1:0-10106 GCA_013407085.1 Atriophallophorus winterbourni | reverse complement strand
AAATGAGAACATACGAACATAATATCTGACGTGTCGTTGAGGCATTACCCACCACTTGTGACTTTGTGGATAATAAGTGTTTGGAATGAATGCTGAATTTCGACGAAAAATGGTCATCAAACTTATGCGGAATAACTGTGAGGTTATATATACCCTATATTTAGTTGTAATTGTTTTATATGTTTTTTAGAACGAATATCATGTTTTGCGAGTTATCTTATGAGATTGGATCAATACTTTTAGATGTAGGGTGTGCAATCTAGAATGCAAATTCAGAGAAACCGAATGAATGTTAAAATCGAAATTCGATTAACTTATTCCACTATCTATATCCGGTTATGCATTGAAGTAACGTTGATAAAAAATCAGTAGAGTGAAAATGGTTACAATGGTACAAATTAATAAAATGTTAATTTGTTTATTAGGCTTTTTGAGAACAATGAAACTGCTCAAACTTAGATATCGGAATTTTGATTTGTGGCGATCAATTAACTAAATGTAAATTAATAAACTGAGAAATTGCTTATAGCATAGAGGATCAACTAAACGAGCAATTGATTGCATAAACTCAATTAAAAATATTATTTAGGCAGTTTAAAAAATCGTACAGTTTTAAGCCAGTGACCTTCTAAGCCTTGAGATGACACCGAACATCAGCACCAAATTTGCTGTCGAATCTGTAGGACGTAGACTAGCTTGGCACTTACAAAATTGAGATCCTGGCGGGTTATTCGAGCAAAAGCTCGACTACGATATACGAAGACTTATATTTTAAAAACGATTTAATACATAAATGAAGTAAGCTGCAAAAATCCATGCTCTGTTTCTAAGCAGCACGAAAAAAGCCATTTAGCTTCCTAAATCTTTCTACATGGTGAAGATTATTTCGATAATAACGCAAATATCATCCTCTCTTTCGTATTGTATGCTGATGTATGCAGCATTAAATTAAATTGGTTAAACTTTACTAACACCTGGCTGCCCACGCTTAATGAATGCTAGGTAAATTCGGCGATAAACATTTTGTCATTAGATGCTATACACCAGACGCTTTGAGTGACGGTAAATTTGTATTCCTCGGGGAATATATTTTGCACAGAACATAACTATTTCGAATCAGTGAATTCATCCAAAGTTTTCTCAAATATTTTAAGCTAGTTAAATTCGGAATGCACTAAATAAAATAATTTAATTCTTCTAACAATAACGAGAATCAAATGATAGACAGCACGCGTGATTTAGGAATTCGATATTATGCATCTCTCACTTTCAACGAACAGATAAGCAATCTCATTAATAAAACCATGAAATGTATCAACGTTATACACTGGTTTATAATTCAACCTCAATGCGAAATGGTAATCTAAAAGTTATTAACCATTCGGCTTTTAGTCTATTATAACATAATATAAAACAAAATAAATAAATAGGATACTAATGTGTTAGGAAAAATATGTTTTCCCACAAAATCTAATGTCATGTAGACCAACAAAC
Organism: Atriophallophorus winterbourni; assembly: GCA_013407085.1. Classification (NCBI taxonomy): domain Eukaryota; kingdom Metazoa; phylum Platyhelminthes; class Trematoda; order Plagiorchiida; family Microphallidae; genus Atriophallophorus; species Atriophallophorus winterbourni. The sequence goes on along the minus strand of JACCGJ010009413.1, from coordinate 8,612 downwards.
GATCTTTAAAAGATAGACATGTACAACTGAAACTCGATTCGTTAGAGTTTTGTGGGATGAAACTCATTCTCATACTGTTCTTCAAATTACACTCAATAAATTGGAAGAAAACTATGTTTCATTTTTCATAAACACTAAGATCTTCAGTATAACTTGAAACACAGTGAAAAATTGTTCTAATACTGCGATATCGTAAAGGTACTGAAAATGTTTTAAGTGAATATATATGTTGAGTTTTTGTAAAAAGTTTCTTCTTCTTCTGAATCGAAAGCAGAAGGGATAAAATCTTGTTCAAGCTTCATCACATCAATAAACATGGGTGACCTTTCCTGACATGGCAATACCTGAGAGTAGATGAACACCACTATAACACTCAGGTCCATCCCTCTCAACAAATGCTGATCAAACGTGCTTTTGAATAGCTGATCTGATGGTAAAAAAGGAGCCGTTTCGGTAGAGAGTTCCAAGTGTTCACCACCCGCGTGGATAGCGTGTTTGCATTACTCAGCTTTAGCCTTCTAGTCTTCAACAACTTAAGTTCATACCCATGAGTCCTCCGCTCACCTACTATTCGGAAGTACCGGAGGAACTCGTCTCCATATTGACCAAAAAGAATACGGCTTGTCAGGAGAAGGTCAAACCTCCTTCTATCCTCGTACGCGAGGTGGCAATTTCCATGAACCATCTTAGTGCTCCTTTTTTGTACTCCCTCCGAGGAGACGCATTTCCCTTTAGACTGAGGAAATGCAACAGGTAGCCCATATTCTACTAGAGGACGAACATACGCAGAGAAAATTGTCCAGAACATTTGTGGGGTAATGGTCGCAAATGAACGCCTAATCGCCTAGAGCATCCTGGTAGCGCTGCCTATTCTTCGACAAGTTTCAGTCTTACACTCAATGGAATCCATAACCAGAATCCTTAAGCGTTTTGACAAACACCGCTCTAATAGGCTCACTTCCCAGAGAGTATTCACCAGCAGTGTCATCGGGGTATATGCGCATGACGACTGTCCTGTCCTGATTTATAGGCAGTGACCTGCGATGTTTCCAGCTAACTAAGTCATCAAATGCTTGTTGCTGTTGCTTTTGGCCATTACAGAAACTAACAAAATCCCAGAGTTTCAGATCATCCGTGAATAAATGACAATCGATGGCTACCGCGTCCGGAATAGCATTCACGGAAAGTTTGAATAACAATGGTCCCAGGACAGATCCCTTTCGGCAATCCGCAGCTTGCCATCATCTGTGAAGACAAAACTCCGTTCACCTCTACACGGTTTGACCGCCCTGATTTGAATGCCTCGATATAATTGAGAAAAAATTTTTAAATACCCAAACCTTCCAGGTTGACGAGCCATCGGCGGTGAGGCACGCGGTCGAACGCCTTATTGAAATAGATAAAGATAATAACGGCCGCTTGACCACAATCAGTCAAAGCACACCGTCTTTCACGCATCAGTAGCAGATGACTTACGCATAAGCGATTTTTGGCGAATCCATGTTGTTGTGAACACCAACGCCACACACCCCAGAAGAAAGTGCTATATTTTCCTCTTGATCAATTTCTTTGAAATTTTGTTGATCACAGAAGTCAGTGCGACCGGCCTGTAGTAAGCGGGACAACTTGGGTCCCTACTATGAAACATGGGCTAAATGATACGATGTTTCTATTATTGTGGAAAGACCCCTAATGTTGCAGATTTTTTAAACAACCTGACCAGCGGATCGCGCAACATGTGTAATAGTGCTCGTAAAACCAACGAATGAATACCGTATTTTTCTGGCGCTGATTTTGTGTCTAACTGTTTCAACAGAAGTCTAACCGTCTCTACATTTATATCAAGTTCAGACCGAACCTCACTGTTTTTAGAGACAGAAGGGGGGTCACTGTTTTCTAGACAGTACACAGAGGCATATTTCTCAACTATGTCTTCAGCTTTCAAACCATCTTCGGTAATGCCTACCCCATTAGTATCTATCAAAATAGGGATATATGGCGAAGCATTTGTGAGGAGATGGTTGGACGCAAATAGACGTTTCGGTGCACAAGTAGACTCGTCAACAAATCGTTGCTCGTACAACATACGTTTTCTGCGTTCCAATGCCGTCCAGAGGTTTCTAGCTTGCCGATAATCGTAATGTTGATTAGCGTTCTTCTGGCTTACGAATATCGACGTTGCCGCAAACGTTTCCGAAGCTCCTTATCAAACCATGTGGAGCCTTTCGCCTTACGACGACGTGTGGACAACGGAGCAGCTACCTCAATAACTTTCCATATATTATTTCGGATCACCGGCCAACAATCTTCAACATCAGCTGATTGATAAAAAATTATCAAAGGATGAAGCAACATCCCGTAGCCTATCCGCGTTTGCATTCAAAAAAAATCTTCTGGGAAAAGTATCTTGTACCCAGCCATTGTTAAGTTTCTAAATAATACTTACTGTGGCTTGAACACCACAATCTACTGGAGCTTCAGTTCAAAGCTGAGTAAAATCGGACTGCGATGGGGTGAATAGGAAGTACAAAATGGACTCGCGCCCAGTTGGACCTAATCTGGTCGGATAGGAAACTTGCTGCACGAGGCTCACATCAAACACAGCGTCCAATGAGTCCTGCTCGAATCACCCAGAAACGTTCTCTAACGAAGTCCAATCAATACTAGAAGCATTGAAATCGCCAATAATTAAGCAGTTTGAAGATCTACCATACTGGCAGATCTGTGATATCAGTGTATATGCCTGAGTATTGGGGGGAACGATAAAGGACACCTTTTGTGGCAAATGAAGCTGCAATCCTTATACGGTACCATGAGCTTTCACCTTCAGTCTGCTGGAAACGAGCCTAAACTGCGACGAAAATATGTTGCTGGAAGTATAAAGCAACCCGACCACCGATTCTAGCAGCTGTTCGATCTAAGCAAATGAGTCTATATCAGGTAGAGCCAGCTCGAAATCAACCTGCTCACGTAAGAGCCAGGTTTCCGTGCGTGATAATCGCTGGAGAGTCCTGTTCAATCCGCTAAAATAGTTAATCCAGTTTGTTTCTCAAGCTCATCGCATTGAAATATTTCACTTTCAAAGATCCAGATTCCTCCAAACGCCTATCGTCAGTGGCTCCAGACGAACATTTGGCCTAATACTCATCCTCGTGTTTAGCGGTCTAAGGCGATCACCTGGCGCTGGCCTGCCGCCTAGAAAAGACGCTGTGGGTACCGTTACAACCTTTTTCCGATTCTCCGAAAAGGGGGGAAAGAGCAGAGTGTAAGAAATTGCGTTCCTGTTTAACCCTCTTTATCGCCAAGGCAACTGTTTGCTCCGGCGCATTGTAGAGAATGATGCAGGATTTTCTACTCTTATATGTGGTAAAGCTATAGTCTTTGTTCTTGATTGCTTTAAGCAGCAGTGGTATTTCCTTGACCTCTTTGGGTTTATAAACGTTTGTTGCACCGGCGAACCTAACTTCATTTTGATTCGAGTACCAGAAAGTGCGTATATATTCTGATTGTATGCAAACTTAATGTACACAAGATGTGAGTTTGTTATCCTCCTTTGAGGGTGAGACACTATTTACAATCCCGCCATCAATACATTCAGAGGTCTTAGCAGAATCCGTGTCAACTTGAAGCGGAGTATCTTCAAGCTTAAAACCAGTCGTTGGAAAGCATATCTCACATATCGTGCGAATGATATCGCATGAATTTTTCTGAAGCCAAAGATACAACTCAGGCTTCATCCCAACACATCGAATATGCTTCCAAATTAAACATATTTCACCTTGAACAGCTTTAGCGTTATTGGCAACTTGTTTCGAACAAACAAGACAAGAATCCCCAGAGTGAAGCGCATAGCCACCATTCTCTCGAGGCTTCCTTGCTGTCCATGCTGCATGATCTCCTTTTGCATGAGTCGTAACCGTGTTCAAATCCGTTGAAAATAGAATAAAAGTTCTTGTGATAATCTTAAAATAGTTCGGATATCCACAATAATATCAAAATATCGTAAGGAGCAAACGCCCACGTTGACCTTGAAATTCAAAAGTCGACTAATCGCTACTCGTACAACATACGTTTATTGCGTTTCAATGCCGTGTAGAAGTTTCTAGCTTGCCGATAATTGTCATAGTCAGTGGCGTTTTTCTGATTTACGAATAACGACCAGAGCTTTTGACGTTGCCGCAAATATATTATATTAAGTACATCTGTGAAGGAATTCAAAGCCCATCTGTCATCTTTACTTACGATAGATAATGATGAAATTCATTAAACTATCTTTGCCAAACTTTTCCAATATGTTCATGAAGCTTGACAACACACCTCAACAACATAAATGCTTTCTCTAGCGTTGTAACGTAGTGAAGCGCTCAACGGTTATCACCAATCTAAAAGACTTGCATGTTGTCGTTATAAATCCACATCGACTTTTGCACCCCAAGCACCAGCATTTGAAATTATACCAATCTCAAATAACATTCTAAATTCTACAACAAATGAAACTTGAAAATTGATGCTACGATATCAACTTCTAACCCTGATAGCAAAGTTCCTACCAATAATATGCTCACTGCTGAACTGAACACCACAACGCGACCACTATTTGAAACTACTAAAACTCGTGTTTCTTGTATTGAAAAGCCCATTCGCCTACACCTCGATGTGGACCGTACGAACTGCTTGAATACGGTACGTGATTCTAATTGCTTGCCATATACATTTATTTTCTATACGCTATATACCGAAACTGATATAATTGTGATAATAACTTTAAAAAATCAAAATCTTCGGATCGTCATATTTTCTATACGATGCATCCTGAATCATCTACCTCTCACCGTATTCAAATCCTCAAACAAGAAATTGCACCGTGAGGTTAGATAGCGGCACTTCTTTAATCTTAAATAAGTTGAGAATATTAGAATCGGAATTAATAAGTCTACGTAACGAAATAACAACTTCGCAAACTTTTTCGATTCTCTTAAACCGTTATTATCTTTCATAGAGACAAATTCCATTGTTGATCATGATATCTTGAAACAAGCCAATAAATTTGTAGAAACTCTATGCACTGAAAATAGTCAAAGAGAATCCTGTTGTGAGATTATCATTCTAATTAATGTAGCAAATAACTATCTAATAAATATTTTCAGAAGATGTATTCTCACTTCATATACCCTTTCCGGCAGATTGTGCAGATCCTGTCCACTTACGCAAAAACATCATGAAACAGCGAACCACAATTCGTATGCAATTCACGGACAAATGTTTCGTGTCATAACTATTAGAGAATAAACCTGTTTTGAAATACATACCCCAAATTTCCAATGTTAATATGAAACCTGACCTCAGCCCAATGCAGAGGCTTTTCGATCGTAAGAAGCGCAAAACTAACTTTATACCCCCAAACCAATCATCTTCTGACGACACTGAAATCATGCAGTGTGATTTATCCGTAGTTAGTAAACGTGTAAGATGCCCAGCCTCAACACCTCCTGCACCCAACAACATGGTGAACAGGACATCTTTAGCCATTTCGCTCACCTACATTTAGACAGACGCAACCTCTTCTTCCATACCCTAGCTCATTTAGAAAGACAGTAGTCAGAAAGACCGTAAACTAACAAGTAACGTGGGTCAATAAAAATTAAATGCGCACACAAGATGTCAGTTCGCTAAACATTCTATCCGGCTGAACATCTGATCAATATTTTGGGTTGTGGTTGAGCATAAGTAACTATGAGTAAATTCATTTGAACATTTCCTCCAACAATTTAATGATCTTGTCAAGACTAAAAGAGTGGCTTCTTAAACGAAACATTATAAGCTTTTATGTTTCATCGTCCGCAGTATTCAAAGCAGCGACCGTGTTTTCAGATCATCATCAGTAAGAACAAAATCGAATTGGAATATATTTTTGAATGTTCTGAACTAAGATTCGGTTTTGAGGCCGTTTTCCCTGTCATAATGGAATCCCGACATGCTATTTACGAAAATATCTGTTCCTTATGACAATATTATTGAACACACTGGGAGTAACATTTTCCTCTTGCGATTGGCTCATAACTGCTATCCACGATGATAATTTGCATTCACTGCCTGAAGATCTCGCTGAAAGTCAATCTTCCACAAAGGCTTGTTCAACGCACATCTTACTGCTATCAAGAACGTCATCATAACAAGGGTCATTCATTTCATTTGCTTCACGATACTTTTTCCAAGAGGAACTACTAATTGAACCATTGCGATCGAATAATGCTGGTCGATATAATCTGTATATCATGTGCGTAATTCAAGGTAGCGTTCCAGGTCCACTGCTTTTTCTTATCTATGTTAATGATCTACGAAATGTTGTAGATCACTCTAAGCTATTTATCTTTGCGAATGACATGAAAGTCGTCATAACATCTCCTCCTAGTGAAGTGTCACAGGCTCTGATATCACTCAACCGTGATCTTGCCTCTCTATCTAGCTGGGGCTCACAATGCGGATTAGAATTTGTTGCTTCTAAAACACACTATATGGAATAACGTTGTTCAATCCCTTCTAACACACTCACAATAAATGGCGTAACCATCACACCTTCTGCAGAAATCAGGGATCTTGGATTTAGATACTTCTATTCTTTCAATTTTAATGAAGAAGCCAACCACCTCATCGCGAGAGCAAGAAAAAAACTTCGGCTCAATTAACCATAAATTCCTCTTACGCGAGAGTAAAATAGCATTGTATAAGATAAAGGCCCTACCAATTCTCGATTATTGTAATATCATCTATTCTCACATGGGTAGGTGTGATAGATTTCTCTTAGAGAGACTTTAACGTACTTTCAGAAAAACTTCCGAGCTATTCTAATCCCTTGTCTCATCTTGAAAGGTGTAATTTGTTGAGTGTCAAACCACTATGGCTACGCAGAATTCATCTCAATCTGCTACTTTTCTTTCGAATCATTACCCAGCAACGAATTAGGCTTCAGTCTAACACGCGCTTTCACGATTATATTCGATATGATCTGCGCAATCCAACAAGGCTGTTGAATATCCCTATGTCTCGCACTAAAGTTAGACGTAACTTCTTATTAATTAGATATGCACAACTTTGAAATTCTATTCCTCTTAATTTTTGTATATGCACATTTAAGGGAAAATTTAAAACGTTTGTAGAAATTTTTAACTCTCTCTCTCACCTCTCTCTCTCACCTCTCCCTCTCACTCTTACCATACTATCCTAAATCCTTAAGATAAACTCTTCTCTAGATATTCAATACTCTCATGGGATCCCAGGTTTCTAATTTCACATCTTTCTACACATATAAGTATATCATGAGGTCTTATAGTATTCTCTGGATAACTGGTCATTCATGTGTCATGTTACCAGACCCTAGATATGTTGCTACACATCTTCATCGTAACCGTGCGTTCTATAATCATTTTTACCATATGACAATATCCTTAACCGTTATCTGCTTATATTGAACCCATTTATGTAAGAAAACCTGCTCTGCCCTAAAGTATTTAGTAAAAAAAAGAAAGAAGAATAAACGCCAAAAATGCCAAAAATGTTGTTCTTGTGATCTTTTTTATCGTTCGTAATCGATTTACTATTTCACTTAGATAACCTCTCACCATGATGGTGAAGAGAATATCTTCAATTGCGTTCCAGTGTCTTCGAATCCCAAACCAACTCCGAATCTGGCCTTTGCTTCTTCCGCATAAGACTGATTCTTCTATATGAAACGAATGCCCTACTGGCGAAAAGTTTTGGTTTCTATTATTCGACAATTCTCCGACTTTCTGGACCGTACAAGCGGCCCAAACCTCATACAATTTAAACCACAATCTCTCCTCATCCCCTGCGTTTTCTTTTTTTTCAATTTAACTTCGGTTTTTTTATGAACTTTTCTTCAATCTATAGTCTTTTCAATTTGCATAACTTATACTGCGATTGTTTTACTGCTTATGCCGACTAGCCGTTTATGTACATGAAAAGCACACGGTTTTGGATTACACGTGGCCTGACGCATCTCTTGTTCTGTTTTGAGACTAGCTCCATCCACTGTCGTGATTGTGCCAGAGTTCATGTCTTCTGTGGTTGCGTGATTTAAGCTACATCGAAATAGCATTGTGTTTCGACTATAAACTGTTAGTGGTAACACTCCTAGTTGCCCAATCTTATTGATCACTTTATCTCAACTAGGTTTACCACTACAATTGGTGAGCCCGTATTCGCATTACTTTTTCACCCATTCCCTTATACGCATTTTGCTTTCTCATTCTGCGCACTATTTTTCTCACAACATGAAATCTGGCAGTGAATCAAACGACGTCGCATAGAGAAAAATATGCCATTTTACATTACCCACATTCAATATGAGTGATCCTCGTTTATGGTTTGCACAAATTGGAGCGCTATTCGAATCATATCGCGTCACGACGCAACGAAAACAGTACAATCGTGTGGTTGGCACGCTCTTGCCTTCAGTTGCCAAGGAAGTTGCTGACCTCATTTACACCCGTCCGTCCACCAATCCTTACGATGTCCTAAATCAACTGTGATTTCCCGCTTGGCCCGACTGACGAACAGAACTTACGCAAGCTATTTTCTGGCGCCGAACTTGG
>JACCGJ010009410.1:0-28600 GCA_013407085.1 Atriophallophorus winterbourni | reverse complement strand
CTGCGCGATTCGCCTACTCTTTCAGCTCAGTTACTCCTCGTGAGGAATCTACGCTGAGATAGCAGAGACCCGAGAGGTGAAGCGGCTTTTACGGACTATAGTCCTCCTGCCGTCTATTCAGAAGAAGAAGAAGAAGAATTTATTTATTTTGTGCACATTGATAACCTGATCATGTTTTGCATGCCTTGGTTTACCAAGAATATATTATTATTATCATTATTATTAATATTAATATTATTATTTAATAATAATGATAATATTGTATAGTCTTGGATACACCAAGTCATGCCATGCATGATCATTTGTTTTCATGAATAAGTACATCAAATAAAAACGGTAAATATACAAATGTTAAGGTCAAACATAAATAAATTTGTTTTGACAACCGTAAAAAATAGTTGGATAACATTTGTACAGATGGTAGCTTGTTTAAAACATAGAGTTGATAGAATATCGGAAAAATGAATGATAAAGGTTCATGTTTTTACCAAATTCGACAGTAATTGTTAAAATGGGTTAATTACAGTTTGGGTAGGTCTGGACCGCAATGTTTATTCATGTATGATGTTCCAAATGCAACTTCAAACGCAGATAATTGTATAGAGAGTTCACTTCATCGGGTCACGGAGATATGAGTTGCATCGCCCATTCAAGAATTGCGAGAGTGTATTTTGTTGAATTTCAACAATTCTAAAAAGTAAATTCTCAGGGAAAAAAGATATATATCAATTTAAAAATTTTTATCGCTTAATAATATTGAAAGCATTTTATGCCGTATAAGTATAAATTATCTATAGTTGTATTAATTAGAAATAGCTTACCTAATTTTTCCGGAGATAAAAAAGAGTTGAGTTGCTTTTTGAATTCAGTTTGAGAAGTGCTCAATCTTATATTATTGGGAAGTAAATTCAATGAACGAGAATATTCATAAATGAAGAAATCTTCTCGTATACGATTGTGGATTTTCGGTATACATAATTTGTTTTTGTGTCGAAGATTATATACTTCAGAGTTTTTGAAATATAATTGTAAATCAATGTCGATCATATCTTTTTTCAATATTCTGTAGAAGAGTATAAGATTTTGTTTTATTCTTCGAAACCATAATGGTTCCAATCCTAGGATCTGACATCTTTCCTTATATGAGTGCTTATTCGAACTGGTGGTAATGGATCGTGTGAAAGAACGTTGGATGCCTTCTAAAGCATAGCTATCTGACCGAGTAATGTTACTAGATATGATGTTGCAGTAATCTAATAAAGGTAGTGTATGTAACTTGTAAAGTTCCAGCTTGCACTGGGGCAGAGAGATTAATCTATGAAGTAAACCTATATTCTTTTTTGTTTTAGAAATTAAGTAGCAAATTTGTTCATGAAATGTAAGTGATCCAGAATATCGATAACCTAAATCACGTACACATTGTGCTGGTTGTAGTGGTGTATTATTTAGGATGATCGAATCTTTTGGTATGATACAGTTGAAATTTATGGAAGTTGATTTATTGGTGGAGAACTCAAGACCGTTTCGAATACTCCATTGAAGTAGAGCATCCAGGTCTTGGTTCAATTTTGATATAAAGTCGTTAGTCTGGTCAGATGGAAAGGCTATGGCGACTTTCATATCATCTGCAAACAAAAAGATCTTACAGTGTGTTATGACAGATAGTATGTCGTTGATAAATATCAAGAAGAGTAGTGGACCTAGAACACTTCCTTGTATGACTCCGCTTGGAATTGGCAAAGTTCTAGAACGGTAGCCATTTATATCTACCGAAAAAGTGCGACCAGTAAGAAAAGATTTGAACCACGGAAGTAGGTTTCCAGTAATACCTACAGCAGATAATTTTGCGAGGAGTAGATTATGCGGGACCCTGTCGAAGGCTTTCATAATATCAATGAATACAGCTATGACTCCAAGGTTTGAATCTAGTGATTGTGTCACGTAATTCAAAAATTCTAGTTGACAAGTGACGCAAGATTTTCTGTTGAGAAATCCGTGCTGGTTTGATATGAAATAGTTTGGTGTCAAGTATGCTAGGGTGGACTGTCTGACAAGCTTCTCAAATATTCTAGCTAGAAGTGGTGTGTGATTAATGGGTCGATAATTGGTAACTGTAGGAAGTGATCCGGACTTATGTCGCGGAATGACAACGGAATGTTTCCATTCTAAGGGGGAAGTTCCTGATTTGATAGACGTAATAAAGAGATTGAGTAGCAATAAAAAGAAGTCTTCAGATCCAATTTTGCATATTGCTGGTACGAAACCTGTTTCATCAGGTTTGTAAGAGATTGTAACTTGATTACAAACTTTACGTATGTCAGAGGTATCAATTGTAATTGTGTCTAAAGTATTGCATGTAGGGTGTATGATTACCTCTGGATAAGAGTTGTTATTATATGAAGCATTGAAAAATAAAAGAAATTCTTCGCAAATAGCAAAAGGCTCAGTTATTACTGTGCAATTATTACCATATTGATCCTGTTTAATGATGTAGTATATCTTATCTGAATTTACCGATGCCCTAGCGTTCATTAATTTAGATAATGCTTTCTGTTTTTTACTAGACTAGAGGGCTGTAGACTCGTCAGAAATCAGTTCATGGTTTATAATTTGTACTAGTTTGTCAGATAGTTCATACGCGTGCAAAAGGAAAGATATGTCATGCTTATTACGAGCATATGATGTCAAATAAGCAATGCGTTTTTCTAACTTATGAGCTCTACTCAGTTTAGGGTGTCTAGCATATCTGGTAGTAGATTTCTGTAGTAAGTCACCAAGTTTATTGTGAAAGATTTTTGAGGTTACATTGAAATTGTCAAAAAGGAAAAACATTCAGTATAATCTTCGTTTCTAATGAGGTTTTTTAAGATTTTCCAATCTATGTGAGTAATTATATGTGGCTTTTTAACACTAGTTATTATGCTATTGCAACTCAATTCAAAAGATATAATGTTATGATCTCCATTAAAAAATGACGGATATACGTTCAGGTTTGAAGGTGTGATATTCAAAGTAAAGACAAGGTCAAGGATATTTTTATTGCGCGTTGGTTTATCAACAAACTGTGTAAAACCTAATAGTTTGATGGTATTGAGAAAATATTTGAGATTTGTGTCGTTGCATTCTACCTGGTTGAGTGAAGGCATGTTGAAATCTCCTGCAATTAATTTATAGCGGCAGGGTGGATAGAGGCTTCTATGAAACAATCAGTTAAGCGTTGAAGCGTTGAAGAAATAGTAGCTGGTGGATAGTAGATGCATCCAAGTAAAAGATCAAAGGCTGGTAGTGCCAGCAAGATAGAATATTCGATATGACTAAATACGGATGAAATGATGATGTTAGCTTGGAGGTTAGAGTGAACATAAACAACGCAACCTCCTCCACGTTTTGAAACGCGGTCTTTTCTAAAAACGTGATAGTTTGGAATCAGAAGTTCAGAGTCTGATTGTCCCTTTTTTGTCCAAGATTCAGTTATAAGAATAATATCAGCGGGATCAGAGAGAAGATATGAACGTAAAGCTAATATCTTGTTAGTTATGGATCGAGCATTGATAAGAATAAATCTAAGAGATGAGGGGCTATGGTCAGAAAATGGCTTATTATGTATTTGATTATTATGTGAAGCATGTTGGTTTAGGTTAAAAGCCTTTGTGGAGGGATTTGAAAATTTCTCATACTTGAATAAGTTAACATAGTAGAGTGAGTGTTTAATGAGTTAAAATATGGAAAATTGGTGTCGGGGGAACAGCTAATATGGTTAAAAAAAGTGCTGTGATGGGTTGTAATAATTCGAAAATGGGCTCGGGTATTGCGGACTTGGTCGATGGAATTGCAATGCCAAGTTCCGATCTAATGGATGAGGCATTATACGACAATTAAAGTTCCGAGTATTTCTATTGTCAAAAGTTGAAGAATTCTTGAAAGGAGGTGGTGCAGGCAATAACGCACCAGTTTGTCGAAACTTCGGTAAGATGGTTCTTTTCCTCAAGTGAGGGGATGTAATAATTTTAGTTGAAATTTTAGGTGAAATAATAGGTTGTGTTGAATTATTCACAGAAGAAGGTGAAGTTGGAGGCGCATTCAACTCTTGTGGCACCTCATCCAATTCCATCGTTTCTTTTCCATTGTTGGAAGATTCGGTGGAATGTGGAGTAGTAACGGTACGCTTATGGAACCTAGTTCTCCGTTGCATTGGCGTTAGATCAGGTTTAAAAAATACATTTTTGAATCTTGGAATCGATTTCAAAACATCCCCATGGGCTAAAATATGTGATGCTAGGCATTTGTCGCTAAGTTCTAATAGGATTGGGCAAGACCTCGAAGGCCTAAATTTTATCAAGCGTTTTAGCGAAGCGCGGTCAAATGGGAAGCCATAAGATGAGCAGATAGTAGTTTTTAAATCTTGTAAAGGATATCTATCGTCTATATTAAACAGAATAACATTTTCAGATCATAAGTCTCTTTGACAAATTTCACTAACAATTGATTCAACGAACTTATTAGTTCGTTGAAGTATGTCCATGTCGATATTTGAATTATCATCCAAGAAGATAGTCAATGGTTGTAATGTCTCGCAAACCTGTGTAACAAAAGAGTTGTTGTTTCGAATTTCATTTAATTCGGATTCTAACTTCCGTAATTTATTCAAAATAACGGAAGTGTTCCGCAAAATTCCCAAACCCGCGACGGAAAGCACACAATCCCAATCTGGTAGCAGCAAGACTTCTAACCTCGCTGACATAAGTGTACTAACTGAAAATGTACCTATCAGCTTAGACGCCGGATCACCTGCCGCAACCCAAGTCATCGTTGATCCACAAACTGTCCCTCGCCCAATCACTAAGGATAACAAAAAAGGTAAACTTCCCACATTTAGAGCAATAGCTCCTCTTCTCAACCAAGCGCCAATTATTAGGCCTTATACGAATGGCTCTTTTAAAAAGAGTAATTCTAGTTATTCAAGAAAAAAGTTTCACCAATTACCAATGCACGCTCCCACCTTCAATTATTATGGTCCTTCACCTCACGGTCGTCTTAATTCTGCATCGTGCTCCTACCCTCACTCCACGCAGCATGGTGAAAATCCACAAAACCTTAGACTGAATAGGAACTTTTACTTTCCTTATATTTATCCCAACCCTCAAACTTTTAAGCCACCACAAACAAACACCCATTGAATTCCACTTGGGCACACCCTGCTCCACAAATATATTCAACATACGCCCAACCCAGTTTCACCCAGACTATTTCCAACCTTCAAATTTTCCCCTTGTGTTTCCACCCATCTACAGGATGTAGCACAACCCAGTTTCAAATCTCCGGCTCCTATCATTGATACCTCTGTTTCTACTTCCCCTATTTACATCCTTCTATTTAACGCGAGATCCAATACTTCTAAAATTTCCGATCTTCAATTCCTCCTATCTGCTAACACGAATGATGTAGTCTTATTCACTGAAACTTGGACGACTGATGAAGATGCAGACGCACTCCTTTTCCTACCAAATTATAATATGTTTCGTAAAATTCGGTCCTCCACTCGTGGTGGTGATTGCATCATATATATTACTAAGGATATCCCGGCCAAACTTTATTCTTCTTCTACACTGGATGATATTGATGATTCGATATGGATCGATATACATTCACTGGACGCCCTTTTCGGCTGTATTTACAACCCACCTCCTCCATCTTCACTTAATCTTGATACGATAAAAAATGCTTTTATTGAAGTTTCACTGACCCCTCATGAAAATAATCTTATAGCTGGTGATTTTAACATGCCTTATACATGCTGGAATTCCCCCCATCTATCTAGAAAATTGTCCTCTTTTTCCGAAGCAATCAGCTTACTAGGTTACACTCATGCATTAGATAAACCTACAAGACAATCAAGCTTTCTAGACCTTATTTTCACATTAAGTCCTAATCCTAGTAATGTGCAAGTCATACCGCCCCTTCTTGGTTGTGATCATAAAATGGTTACGTGCCAACTTCATCTTTATAATAATAATAATAATAATAATAATAATAATAATAATAATAATAATAATAATAATAATAATAATAATAATAATAATAATAATAATAATAATAATAATAATATTAATAATATATATTCTTGGATATCCAAGGCATGCAATACATGATCAGTTTATCAAAATTTGAACAGCAAGCGAAAATAGTACAGTGCAAGTGACCGAAGTGAGCGTGATTTTTAGACATTTTTTCCGTTCAATAAGGGAAATTAACATATAAACTCAAATCTCAGTACTATGCCACCCGTTGGGACCGAGCAAGAGTGGCATAGTAGCGAGAGTGGCATTGTAACAAGGTTTTGTAAAAAACGGCTTTATTTTTTCAAGTTCATCATTTATTTGCTCAATCGATCAGTACAAAGCTCTCAAAAATCGTCGGCTGACGCATCTTCTTTCGTCGAATCTCGTTCATCTTGTTGTCTAGCCGGTCACACGCTCGCATCACACCGGGCTTCCCGCTTGTCAGCTGCATGAACTTTCGGACAGTGATCAAAGCACGCTGGGCTTCCTCGAACAAAACGATTTCCTCCTCGACGTTCACTTCGTCTTCGCTTTCCACCGGCTCCTCATTGTACAGCATCTCCTCCGCAATCTCCTCCAGCGTGAAGGACCCGCCAGTCGCGACGCGTTCGTCGGCTTCGAGTAAGTCAGGCAGCTCGATCTGCTCGTTATCGTTTATCTTTTCCTCGGCAGGCAGAGCTTTCCAGATCTCAAGCAGCTCCGCATCCTGCGGCTCAGTTCGGATTTCTTCTTCGATAAACTTGGCTTTCGCGAAACAGTTCCTGATTGTCGACTTGCTGACCTGCTCCCAAGCATACCGAACGATGTGTAGAGCGTCAAGCAACGTGAATTTGACATCCTTTCCGCAATCGTCCATGGTCTCTAGCCGGCGGCATAGCAACAGCTTTTGTAGTGGCGCTTGAAGTTCTCTATGATTCCTTGATCCATTGGTTGTGAATTGGCTGTCGTATTGGGTGGGAAGAAGACCTGTTGGATGTTGTTCAGCTGGAGCTCGGGAGGGTGGCCAGAGAAGTTATCAAGACAGACCAGAACTCTGCGTCCCTGCTTGCCGAGTCGTCCGTACCACGCACGCAACATCTCCTCGAAAATCTCCGCCGTCATACACGCCTACGAGTTCGCCTTGTTCGTGACCGGGATCTCCTTCTTCTTGAAAAAACGGGGTCTCTTGGAACTGCCGATCACCAAAAGGGAAACTTCTCGCTGCCGCTCATGTTTGCCCCAACCAGACGAGTAATCCTTTGCTTGCTTTTCTTTCCTACAGTACACCGCTCTACCCTGAAAGCCATGGTCTTGTTCGGAAGCAGTTGCCAGAAGAGTCCAGTCTCGTCCAGGTTGAAGACATCATCTGCAGAGAACTGCCTGAGTAAGGGCCGGAGAACCCGCTGCTGCCAATCAATAAAGGATTGGGAATCCACCGCTCCAGCTTTACCCTGCACTGTCTTGAACGTGACGCCACTGCGCTTCTTGAAGCAGTCTAACCAACCGTCGCTCGCCATGAATTCTGGGATGTGCATCAGCTCGTCCAGTTTCATCGCCTTCTCCTTGATCAGATCGCCGCTGACAGGCAGATTCAATCCTCTTGCTTGCTTCAGCCACATCAGCACTCCCTCCTCAAGCTTCGGGTCTTGAGGCTGCGTCAGCTTTATGCGCTTCGATGGAACTCCAGCTTTGATTGCAGCTACAATTGCATCCGTCTTGCTGAGAATGCCCTTCACGGTGGTTCTCTTAACTTCGACGTCCCATTTCTTGCTGATCTCCCTTGCCAACTTGGACTGATTCGGCTCCTTCTTCGCAGCATCGATGATCTCGAGCTTTTCCTTCAGCGTAAAGTCGGTTCGCTTGCGTTTCTGAGCTGACATTATGGACTGAATAGTTTGAAAATAACGATGTCACTGTTGTGAGTGTCTGTTTGTGAGCGCGCTTTCGTGAGTCTATCTATCGATACTTAAAGAAAGAGTAGGAAAGAGGCTTGTTGTTGTGCGTGAGGTGATTGGCTTGTTGTAATAAGGTCAGGGAGAAACATCGCGTGTTTGACCTTGAAACCGGTTGACTATATGCGTAAAATGCGCAAACATGCACTTCTCTATAGCCACAGAATAGTTGCATAGTAACGAGAGTAGGGAGTGGCATAGTAAATTTAATTTGTATTGAATTTTGTCGGGACCGAGCAAAAGTGGCATAGTAGCGAGAGTGGCATAGTACCGAGGTGGCATAGTACCGAGATTTGAGTGTAGTAAGTAAGAAAAATTTATCAACGTCTAATAGAAATAAAATTTCATTCAAATTATGTCAAGATTTACGAATAGCAAGGATGCAAGAAACAAATGGAAAACAGAAATGGAAGGTAATTATGGAAAAAGTGGTGCGAATTGTAATGAAGTTGTCATAAAAATTGATGAATAAAGTATATATGAATAAGTTCATGTTTTCACGGAAAGTTTGAATAAGAAGATTGAAAAGGAAACGTAAATCTTTCGGAATAAGAAAATCTAAGAAATTTTGGGGGATTAGAGAAGGTGTGGCTAATAGCAGGGAGGAGGTAGTAGGGTGCTGTGCTCCAATACTCTTGAAGAATTGTCGACGAATCGAACCAAAATGTGTTCACCAGCCGGATTTTTGTTATCTGGAGGAGAATGAATCGCATACGGAGCAAATCTCGGGCGAATAGATTTCGAGCCAATTACAGGGATGGTTCGTTATTCGAAGACACTGGATTATAATGAAAGATTCTCTCTTCACCAGCACGGTGAGAGGTCATGAGATCAAAATAGTACATCATTTAAGAAATAAGTATGTGCATTTAAAAAAACAATGTTTTTTTTATAGTTTTTTTTACGTTTTTTTCTGAAACTCGGACATCCATCAGCACAGATAATGATTGTCTTTATATTGATCGGATAAAGTTTTCGACTCTAATTAGAAACTCTGTTTGGACTGACTTCTTTATATCTTCCATATTTCATAAACATTTCTCTAGATGTCTTGTAACTGCATCAACTCATCGAAAGACTAAACCTATTAAAATTGATAAAATAGAACTACTTGAAACGTCTTTCCGCTTTTGTGATCCACACATCAGACTTTTATTCATTTTTACGTCTCAAGGAACTTTCTGGCTGTTTCACAAAAATCAAATTGCAGTTCGTGGAAAATCAAGAAAGAATGGCCCTGAACAGTGCCTCGAAGACCAAGTCTTTGAACAGTCTAACGAGATATCGATATAATCTGAGTAAACATGAAATTTCTACACGTGTGTTCAACGATGATGATAGGGAATCATCAACATCAGACTCTTCAGCAATAAGTAAGATTTTTCTGAACTATTTTAGCCAGTCATTCAGTAACAGCGTATAACCTGTACTCCAAAATCAAAATATAAATGCAATGTGTATGGATCCCATCTCCTTTAGTTTACAAGAAGTTAGCGCAATGTGTCGGCGAAGCAAAGCTTCTTACAAGCCTGATATTGTAGGCTTTGTTCCAGCAATCTCGCAAATAAATACGGATGATATACCTTTAATTTTATTAAACCTGTTTAATCTTTCTATTAAATCTGGTATTTTCCCCCCTTTAAAGGAAACATTCTGTCATTGTACCTCGGCTTCAAACAGGGAATTCGCACATCGTAACTAATTATCGCCCAATTATAATGATAATAATAATATATACTCTTGGACATCCAAGGCATGTAATACATGATCAGTTTATCAAAATTGGAACAGCAAAGAAAATATAACGGTGCAAAGATAGACTAGACTCAATCTGGCGCTCTGTGTTTCCCAATTTTTATCCCTAATTTTATAGTTGTTCTTCAATTTGTCGTTGGAACGCACTAATGTCTCTCCTCACCTATTGGGTGAGGGAGGTTTTCTGTTGCATTCCAGCTAAAGCAATACCAGAAGAATATTGAACCAACTATTCGAAGTGGTGGACGCTCTTTTAGCTTACCACCGGAAGTATTCTGGACGCTCGATTGGCGACTCTGCCACATATCGTCCTGTGCTAACTGAACTGAACTGAACTGAAAAAAATGACCGAAGTGAGCGGGATTTTTAAACATTTTTTCCGTTCAATAATGGGAACGAATATACAGTATGGAAAAAGTGGAGTGAATTGTAATGACGTTGTCATAGAAAATTGATAAATAAATTATATATGCATCAATTCATGTTTTTTACGGAAAGATTGGTTGAGAAGATGGAAAAGGAAACATAAATCCATCAGAATAAGAAAATCTAAGAAATTCTGGGGGATGAGAGAGGGTGCGGTTAATAGCATGCGAGTAGGGTACGCTGTGTACTCCAATACTCTCGAAGAATTGTCGACGAATCGAACCAAAATGTGTTCACCAGCCGGGTTTTCGTTATCTGCAGGAGAATGAATCGCAAATGGAACAAATCTCGGGCGGATAGATTTCGAGCCAGTTTCAGTGATGGTTCGGTATTCGAAGACAATGGAATATAATGAAAGATATCCTCTCCACCATCATGGTGAGAGGTCATCAAAGTAAAATAGTTCATCATTAAAAAAATAAGAATGTACATTAAAAACATAATGATTTTCAGGGTTTTTCTCTCTTTTTTGGTAGATTTTATTGTTTTGCAAGTTTGGATAAAAATGTGACATTTATAAGCCTCATATGAAATAAAAGACAGATATATACATAATGGTGTATAGAAAATGTCATCGAAGGCAATGTGACAAATAGACAAATGTGATGCCAGTCCTGTAGTAGACCAGATTACTACAATAATGTCCCCAAGAACGTTGGAGAAAAGGCACAGGAGATGAAAGGTTTATCGCGGTAGCTAAAACGTATACAGAGCGTGTCGATGCACGCACGGACGAACGGAAGTTAATTAATCAAGGTCAATGTTTTGATGTGGCAAAACAAGCGGTGTTACAGTCCCAACCTATGACGAGACATGCTAGAACCTATGTAACCTGACACTACAGCAGCCTTATGAATAGATAATCAGAAAAATAATTGTTTTCAGTTATTTCGAAATTTTTTAAAGAGACATTTGTTTACGATAGAAACCTGAATTGAAACAATAAGGATAACTATGTTCAAACTAAAGGGGGTAAGATAAGCCTAAAGAGATACAATAAGTAAAGGTACATATAATACTAGTCCCAGGTTTTGATGTACGTATGATATATGTATGAAAGCACAAGCCTGATCCAGGCAAAGTGCCGCACAGTCAGAAACTGCACGTGGGCTAAGATACTGTCAGGTTGCTCAGGCCTAGACAGATATGAGGGGTGAATAGAAATAGATGTAACATACATAGACTCTAAGTAACCTGACACTTAATGATACCATGTATTTCGGACATTGTGAACAGTTCTATACGTGTGCTAATGTACAAAATACTTACAATTGGTTCAATGACCAGGAATACCGTGACAAAATATATTGTTTATAGAAGTGTTTATTTTGAGAATTTCGCATAGGCTATTCGAAAAGTTGATCAAGAACGCATTAATAGCTTACTTGATCTTAATCGCTCTCTCTCCATTCCAAGATGGCTTTTTAAATCAGAAGTCCTGCATTACCTGTCAGCTGGAATATTTAGACTATATAACGGCCTCCATAGATCGTGGATTAGCTGTACTGACAGTTTTTTAGACATTACTAAGGCATTTGATAAGGTTCCTCATTCTATTCTTCTTCAAAAATTATCATCACTTGGTATTTCCGGATCCCCATTTGATTGGTTCTGTTCACATCTTTCTGATCGTACCTTCTCCGTTTCCGTTAATGGCATATCCTCTGAAACACAACCTATACCAAGTGGAGTAATTCAGGGCAGCGTACTAGGTCCTCTCCTTTTTCTTATATATATTATTAATGTGCAAGATTTTGTAAAACAACTCAAAGCTTTTCATCTTGGCGGATGATATTAAACTTGTTTTAGCTTTTCCAGCCATAGAGATATCACTGGCTATAGACTCTCTCAACGACGATCTTTCAACCCTTTCAAGTTGGGGCTCACAATGGGGTTTAGAATTCTCAGCTCTAAAGCCTACAGCGTAAAATTAGCAAAATCATGTTAGGCTACTCTAATCCTTCATCTTATAAAGTGAGATGCAATCTACTAGACATTGACCCGCTATGGTTACGCAGAATTCGCCTTAATCTTTTTCTTTTCTTCCGAATCATCACAGAGCACCAAGTTTAGCTTAGGTCTACCATGAGCTTTCACGATTGCAACCGTTCTGTACGACGTAACCGAATGAGGCTATTAAACAATCCTCTTACTCGCACTAAAGTTCGACAAAACTTCTTTTCAATTAGGTATGCGCATCTTCAGAATTATCTTGCACTCCATTTTCGCATGTGCACTCCTACATGTAAATTTAAAATAAATAAATAAATAAATAAATTTCATTCTTGGAAATCCAAGGCATGTTGAACATGATCAATAATTTCCAAAAGCTTTGTACAATCAGATTATAGGAGTCGCAATATCTAGACTGGTTTCATGTCGGGGCCTTTAATCAACATGTCACGGAACATACAAGGTTTAGGACAGGACATACTCCGTCAACTTTCGATTTGGTTCTATCGTCTCATGAGAGAGATATTCATGGAATCAAATACCTTTCTCCACTAGGCAAGAGCGACCACGCTGTAATTCTTCTTGATTGGACTTTAGTGCATCCTAGTCCTCAAGTAAAGATGTCCCGCAACTTTGGTCGAATGGACATCGTCCAACTACAAACTAAAGCAATGAATCTAAGTTGGGAACCAGACGAATTAGAACCTAGTGTAGTAATCGAGTGTAATATTATGAAAGCGCACCTTTTACAACTACAGGATGAGTTTGCTCCTCTACAACCAGTGAGAACGCGAGGAAAACCACCCTAGTGGAGCGCGTCTATTCGCAAAGCTATTAGATGTCGTGACCGTAGCTGGAGGGCGTACAAATTCTGTGGAACTCACAGATCTAGACTGCAGTACATACGGACCAGAAATTCAGCTGTTGCGCTGCAAAGGAAAGCTAAAAGGGACTTCGAATCCCGACTTGCCAAAAAAGCAAAGATTAACTTGGAAGCTTTTTATGGCTATGTTCAGTCCAAGCGATCATTAAGAGAAGAAATAGGTACGTTAGTGCTGGACGATGGCAATACGGCTTTGACTGCACCGGAAAAAGCCGATGCGTTGCATTCATTCTTCTGCAGTGTTTATCAGCGCGATTCAGGTAACTGTTCTGAAACTTCGAGTGCAGAGCACCTCCCTTAAGCTCGGTGGAGGTTACTCAGGAAATGGTCACCACAGTTCTGTCGCAGCTGGACAAAACTAAGTCTGCTGGCCCTGACGGCATACATGCGGCTATTCTTCAACCGCTCGCGAATATAGTTAGCCTTGCAATCAGAAATCTTTTCGAAGTTACCCTACTCCAGGGTATACTACCGGATGATTGGAAACGAGCGGCGGTAATAGCCATATACAAAAAAGGTCCCATTTCGGATGTACGCAACTACAGGCCAGTAAGCCTGACAAGAATTCTTTGCAATTGCTTGGAAAAAATCATTCGGCACCAGGTATGCAAACATTTGGTAGCCAATTCCTTACTATCCGATGCCCAGCACGGATTCTGGAAAGGAAGGTCCTGCCTAGAGTAGAGACAGTAGAGATACGCTTATCTGTGATTTAGAAAAAGTAATCGAGTGGACAAAGACCTGGGACTTGCCACTAAACCTGGGGAAGAGCTGTCTTCTGGCGACTGATTTAGCGACAACCCAACTAGAAGTTGGAGAAGGAACTGTCAGAATAGCGGCTGCTCAGAAAGTGAAGGATCTTGGCATTACTATAACAGGCGATTTTAAATGGACTACTCTATGTGCCGAAGCTGCAAACAAGGCTCGCAGAGAATTGTTCAGACTTCGCTCAGCGTTATCTTGCCGAAAACCTTCAATCTTCATCCCCTTATACAAAGTAGTCGTGCGGCCTCACTTGAAGTACTGCGTTCAGTCCTGGGCACCGTACTTAAAAAAGGATATAGCATGTCTCGAAAGGGTCCAGCGCCTTGCGACTAGGATGGTTGAGGGTCAGGCAGATAAAACTTATGAGGCTAGACTCAAGGACCTTGGTTTGTTCTCACTAAAGAGACGGCGGCTGCGAATTGACCTAATAAAAGCCTTCAAGATTTTGAAGGGTCTTACAGGTGATAATATTACTGAAATCCTTGAACTTGCACCTAAAGCAGCTACAAGGGGTAATTCCATGAAACTTCTTAAGAATAGGCCCAGGTTGCTGACACGTGAGCACTTTTTCAGCAACCGTGTGGTCAACTTCTGGAACAAGCTCCTAGATTGTATAGTAAGCCTCCCACATGTGTTGAGCTTTAAAAGGGAACTAGACGTTACACGGTCTATCATATTTCCGCATATTGTCTAATAAAAAACTTTATAAAAAACAAAAAAACGTATTTTTACATTTTTATCATATCTGTCTAGGCCTGGACAACCTGACAGTAAATTAGCCCACATGCAGTCTATGACTGTGTTTCACTTTACCTCAACTAGGCTAGTGATTTCATACACCACACATTGTTCACGCATATTATTGCATTGTTTCCTGAATAGCTGACCTCTCACCGTGCTGGTGAAGAGAAACCCTACCTTACTTTCCAGTTATTCGGAAGCAAGAACGTGTGAAAAGTACGAACTGTATACTCGATATCGGAGTGCCGGGTGCTCAACCGCATACCGTCGAAAGAAATCTGGGCGCGTGATTGGCTTTTAGCCACCTTCAGCCCTGTGCAACTTGAACTTGAAAATTATGCGAAATAATTTGTTTAAGGTCATTTGTTTCAGCGGAATTTAACGTTCGATAAATATAAAGGTAACGAAAAGCATGCAAATGTATATTTTGTTATAAAGGTAACGGTATTTAAAGTTGTTTCCAGGTAATCGGTACGTGATCTGATAAATTACGAAAACACATCTATTGCAAAGAAAAATCTAGAATGTTCCCGGCAATGGATAAAGTCCATCAAAGATGCGCGAAGATTCTCTACTGTTGATGTTCCAAACGTTTTCATTTTGATTGTTGTAAATAGATTGATCTTTCCTGACCATGAGCCGTTTTCTTGTCCGCTAGGCGAAGGTGGTTTATTCCACTAGTTTAAGGTCTGGGGGCCAGTCTCATTTTGGTGCGGATTGAGAATTTTGCTGTGGAGAAAAAAACTCAGAGGCGAGAGAATGTTGTTTCGAACGATATGAACGGTTATTTAATATCAATAACCAGGAATGCCTTTATTATATAAATCATCAGGTAGAACATTTAAATTAAGTAGATTGCGAATTTTATCAATGGTAAGAAATGAAGCTAGATGTGATTTGAATTCATTTAAAGAGGAACTGAGTCTTATATATTTTGGAAGAAGATTCCACAATTTAGCATATTTAGTCAAGAAGAAACTGTTCCTTACTTTAGTACGAAACCTTGGTAACTTGATAGTTTTTTCACTGTTTCTCAAGCTATATTTAGAATCATGCCGTATATGAATATTCGAACGTATTTCCATATTATCTGTTGACAGTATTTTAAAGAATAAGATGAGGTTATGCTTAAGTCTACGAAACCATAGAGGATCGAGTTTCAGTTGTATACATCTTTCTCTATAAGATAGTTTGGTGGTATAACCGATTATTGTTTTTGAGAAAGAACGTTGTATCTTTTCTAAAATTATGCTATCGGTTTTATTTATATTAGTATATATTATGTTACAATAGTCAAAAATAGGAATGGTGAATAATTTATACATTTCTAGTTTACAATAAGGCTTCTTCTTCTTCTTCTGAATAGACGGCAGGAGGATTACAGTCCGTGAAAGCCACTTCACCTCCCGGGTCTCTGCTATCTCAGCGTAGATTCCTCACGAGGAGTTACTGAGCTGAAAGAGTAGGCGAATCGCGCAGGATAGCGGGAAGTTCACCGTCCAATATGCGTTTAAACTGCTCTTCGGTGACTGCCCCAATTGCATCAGCGGAGAGTGCATTCCAAATATTGACCACTCTGGTCGACAGAGTAAACGATGGCTTCAGGTGTTCCGTTCGGCGCTTCTGCAACTTCAGCGAATGACCTCTAGTTCTGGAGTCCGTGGATACCGGAAAGAATTGTTGAAGTTCCGTTCCGTAATATCCAAGTAGGATTCTCCGCGTGACCAGTAAATCATATCGCATTCTTCGATATTCCAGTGGGAAAAGTTTGAGTTCCCGCAATCGGTCGTCATAGGGAATACGAAACATACCCCTCAACACTTGGTAGCCCTCCTTTGGACTTTCTCCAGACGATCCTTCTCCCCTTTGGTTAACGGATAGTTCACGGGAAGCCCAAATTCTAATATTGGTCTGACGTGAGAGCTATACAGAACTTGAAAAACCTTGGGATTTATCTCTTAGAAGGATCGTCTCAATGCCCACCACATGCGGCTGGCAGAACCGACCTTTCTCGCTGTATCCTCCGCAGTTTTGAGGGATGAAGTTACCATCACCCCCAAATCTCGCTCTACATCAACTATCCTGAGACCATGGCCCTCCAACTGATATGCATGTCGCATGTTGTTGCTCCCGATGTGCATGATAGCACACTTCTTTTCATTAATCGGGAGCATCCATCTGTCAGTCCAACTCCGAAGTGCATTCAAATCATCTTGCAAGTGGGAAGCGTCAGCGGCCGTCGTGACAGAAGCCCACACCTTCAGATCATCTGCAAATAAGAGACAACCACTGTTCAGAATACCGGGAAGGTCACTCACATAGAGTTTGAACAAGGTTGGCCCCAGAACGGATCCTTGTGGTACACCAGAAGTTGGGATAAAGGATGCAGATCTGGCCCCATTGACTTCAACGAGGCTTCGCCTTCCGATAAGAAAATCCTTAATCCAAGCAAGCAACGAAGCCTCTATACCAGACATTCTTAGTTTCAAAATAAGCCTCTGATGTGGAACACGGTCGAATGCTTTACTGAAGTCGATGAAGACTACATCAACTGGCTAACCAGCGTCAAGGCTTCTGCAATAATGTTCTCGGGCGGTCAGTAGATTAGAGATACATGAGCGGCCTTCCGTGAAGCCGTGTTGGGCATTCGAGCATTGTTGGGTCTCGCGCAAATACTGTTCTATCTTATCCTTTACAATCCGTTCCAGCAATTTGCCTACGACAGACGTAAGTGTAACAGGACGGTAATTTACAGGGTCTGATAAACTCCCACCTTTGAACATCGGCTTTACTATACCCATTTTCCAATCCTCTGGTAGACGTCCCGAATCGATTGAAATTTGGAATAAAGCGGTTAAAGGTGAACTGATGATCCTTGATAAAGGTTTGAATATGGCAGGTTGAATACCATCAGGACCTGGAGATGTCTGTACCTTTAGATGTTCGATGAGGATTCGCACCATGTCAGCCGTGATCTCAAAATTGGCCATTACTTCCGTCGGCGATATTTGTTTGCAGGATATGGTAGGCTCTATTGCGTAAACTGATTGGTATTGCGATGCAAACACCTCAGCTTTCCCAGTGTCAGTCTCTATAACCTCCCGTTCCAAATTTTTGAGAGAAGGTACGGGGTTCGATGATTTGACCCGTCGCCGAATGTACGCAAATAATCGTTTAGGATTATATTTTGAAGAATTTGCTAATTGAAGCTCGAATCGACTTCTTTTATCCTTCTTCAATTTTGAGCAAAGATTCCGTACAGCCCGATATTCTTCGTAATGGGCGTCCGATCGGCTCGTTCTGAATTTAATCCAAAGACGCTTTCTTTGCCGCAGGCAGGTACGAAGTTCTCTATCAAACCAAGGAGGGCCACGGGAGCCGGGACGATCTCTGGTTAATGGAGCAACATCCTCTAAGCAACGGATATTATTCAGGAACCATTTCCAACAGTCATCAATAGTGGAATCAACGGGTAACGTCCAGTCAATTGAGGCTGCTTGTTCAACCAACAATTTCAAGTCCATGTTCCAGAAGTTTCTCCGTGGAAGCCGCGACGGCTGGGCCGGTTTACCCCGAGTCCATTTGAACCGAATAGCACAATGGTCGCTTGTATCGATGGGCTGTTCTACGGATAAGTCAACCACATCTGACTCTCTGGGTGACAAAACCAGATCAAGAGTAGACGGAGTCTGGCCATGTCCATAGCGAGTAGGAACGAGAACGTGCTGCACGAGGTTCAAATCCAGAATCAGATTTAGAAACTCCCGTTGGTACTCATCCCCATTTGTAACGAGGTCCAACCAGTTGATGTCCGGAGCATTCAGGTCACCGAGTATCATACAATCGTTCCTCGTCCCATGGCGGCGGAGCTGGTCAAATAATGCCATGATACGGGCGCAGGGTGAACGGTAGATGACACCGATCATTGCTGATCCATTACTGGACTTGATCTGACACCAAATGCTTTCAGCAAAACCATCATCATCTCGAAAACTATCAACAACCTCCACGGATAAATGTTCTTTGACGTATATCGCTACCCCACCACCATGTCGAGATTCAATTCGATCACTTCTGAGTAGGCGGTAATTCGGAATAAATAGATCTGTGTATAGTATTCATACTTTGCCTGGCTTTAGTAATAAGGTGGCGTATCTGTTCGTTGAAAGTGAGTGATGATGAATATCGGAATCCTAAATCACGCGTGCTATCAATGATTTGAATTGCGTTATTGTTTAGAAGGATTGAGTTATTTTGTATCGTGCATCTTATAGGCATAAAATTAGATTTTGCTGTTGAGAACGTTAGACCATTATTTTTGGCCCAATCTGCAAGTGCAGCTAAATCATTGTTTAGTCGAGCTATAAAAGTTTGTGCTTGATTAGCTGGGAAAGTGATGACAACTTTCATGTCATCAGCGAATAAGAACAGTTTGCTATGCGAAATGACCGTATGTATGTCATTTATATATAAGAAATAGTAAGGGGCCTAATACGCTACCTTGAATCACCACACTGGGAATAGGTAGGCTGCGTGATCTACGGCCGTTAACTTCAACAGAGTAAGTGCGATCAGTAAGAAAAGAAGTTAACCAGGAACGAAGATTACCACCGATGCCATATGATTCAAGTTTCGATAATAATATCTTATGAGGAACATTATCAAATGCTTTAGTTATGTCTAGGAAGACAACTACAACTGCCGAACCTTCCTCTATCGATGTAGTAATATAATCGAGGTATTCAAGCTGACATGTAATGCATGATCTTTTATTTAGGAAGCCATGTTGAGCTTTAGAGAAGAAACTTGGAGATAAGTGATTTGAGATAGCTTTTTTTAAATTATTTTTTCAAGTAATCTAGATAGTATTGCTGTGTGGTTAATTGGGCGATAATTTGATACCGTGTGCTTCGAGCCAGATTTATGTCTGGGTGAAACGACAGAGTGTTTCCATTCTAAAGGGAAGATTCCAGATTCGATTGAAGTGTTAAATAAGTTCAGTAGAAGAAGTTTGAAATCGTCACCACCCATTCTGCAAATTGCGGGTGAAATGCCTGTTATGTCTGGCTTGAGACAGAACGTAGTTTGCTTGCAGACTTCATGAATATCTTTCAGATGTATGCATATAGTGTTTAATACACTAGGTGATCAAAATGTTCTAGTCATATCTTTATAGATGGAAGTATTGTAAGTAGTAATAAAATATTTAAGAAATTCTTCGCATATTGTAATAGGGTCTGTAATTCTTATTTCTGCCGAATTATAAGTTCGATCCTGAATAATAAAATCTACTTTGCTGGTTGAGTTTACGGATCGTGATTTAAATAACTTGCTAAGTGATTTTAGCTTATCACAACTGTTCAGTGCTCTATTTTCTGATGCAATCAATGTGTGGTCTAGAATGAGTTTGTGGTCACTCAATAGTTCATAGGAACGTAAACGAGCAAAGATATCATTATTGTTAATTGCAACTGTAGACCACTTTTTCATTTTCTTTTCCATTTTCTCGAGCCTAGTTTGTTTTATGCGTTTTCTAGAACTGCTAGCTTTATCGATTAAACTTATAATTTTCGAATGGGATGTCGAGGATATAGTTGGAAAATCATGTGAAAGAAAGAATTGAGACCAATCTTCAATCCTTATAAGTGTTGAAAGTAACTTCCAATCGATAAAACGGTGAAGAGTCTTGACCTCATAAGTAGCTTTGCAAGTGCATGATAGGTGGAAGGATAATATTTTATGGTCCCCATTAAAAGGGGAAGGCAATATTATTAAATTGTTCGGATCTATATTTAGAGTAAAGACTAAGTCAAGAATGTTGTCCTTTCTAGTTGGTCTATCAATAAATTGTTTGTAACCTAGTAAGTCAAGCGTTTTCATAAAATTTGTATGAGAGCTAACTTTACTTCGTTCGTGCCAGTTTAGATTAGGCATGTCAAAATCACCGGCTATAAGTTTATAACGTGCATGATGTAAAGACGTTTCAATGAAAGCTTGAGTTAATGTATTCAGATTATATGAAGTTGAGCCTGGTGGGTAGTAGATGCAGCCTATCAAAAGATCTAGTGTAGGTAGTTCTATCCATAGTGAATCTTCAAGTTCTGTTAAATTCGAAGATGTTATACTATTAGCTTTAAATCTTGAATGCACATAAATAAGGCAACCACCACCTCGTTTCAGAATGCGATTTTTCCTAAATACCTGGTAGTTAGGTATCATGAGTTTAGAGTCAGAGTGATCAGCACGGGTTCAGGATTCAGTTATAAGAATAATATCTACATGTTTAGAAGATAGGTAAGAATTTAGTATATGGATTTTAGGTATAGTTGATCTAGCATTTATGACCAGAAAACGAACAATACAAAGATCGGAAGTTGAAGGATTTGGGGTGAGTGCATTAGAAAGTTTACTATGCTTAAAATTTGATTTATTTATTTTTGAAAAAAAGTGGTATTAGTGTTAAAGTATGGTTCATAATTGGAGCGAGAAACAAGGATTGTAAAATAAAGTTTGGGGAGTATAATTATAATAATAAGATGGATACTGTGTCATAGTAGATGGATTATAATAAGGTTGAATATTACAAAAAGGTGTAGGAGGAGGTGATGAATGGTGATAGTGTTGCTTATATGATAGGGTGTTATTCATTAGTAAACGAGATGTGTTAATACGGTTATTGAGACTGGATGAACCACTTATATAATTAGTTGTCTGCATACGTTGTCGGTGAAGTGGTCTGATTAGTGCTTCTCTGTAAGTAGGAGGGTTTGGTAAGAGGGGTCGTGTTTGTCTTAGTTCAGGTAAACGCTGCGGGCGTAGATGCAGATCTCGAGTTACACTCATACCTTGTTTATCAGGTGCGGATGTCGAACTTTGGCAATATTAAAGTTAATTTCTTTTACAGATTTACATTGCATTTGTTCATTGGTATCTGAGGTATTGTTACTAATATTGGAGCTGATAACTTTACGTTTTTTAAAGTTAAATTTTCGTTGCATGGGTGTTAAGTCCGGTTTTAGGACCACACCCGAGAACCTAGGAATATTTTTCAGAAGGTTTTTATTATCAAATACAACGCAAGACTCTTATCTGAAAATTTTATTAAAATAGGAGTGCGTTGTTTAATTGTATTTTTACGGTCGAACTATAGTGAAACATTCAGTAGGGATGCCATATGTCGAGAATATACATTTTCCTAAATCGTTTAAAGGGTAGTTATCTGCAATATTAAAGATGATAACATTTTTTGAGCGAGCTTCTCTTTGATATATTTCAGTGCTCATGGTTTCTATAAATTCATTTGCTTGAATCAATATATCGTGGTCTATACCAATATCAGAGTTCATGAGATATAAGAGCGGTTTTAGAGAACTATAGTTCGATTTGCATATTGCTAGTTCGTTTTTAAGTTCTGACAACTCTGATTCTAATTTTTTTCAGTTTATTCAGAATAATTGAATTGTCACTGTCTAATCTGACAGTACAATTACTAGGCTTAGATAATTTACGTAGCTTAATTCGAGAAGATAATAGGGTTTTCGAGTGCATGCTTTCACCGGAAATATTTAATGGATTCAGCAGATATTATTTCAATGAGATTGAGTTAAAATATGTAACGAGAATACGTTGAATATAAGCAGAGCAAGTGTAATCAAAGAATTGGGATCACGTACCAAATTCGAGCAGCCCGCGACCTTGAATTTTCGTAGATTCTCTTACTGCTCCATCGCTATGCAAAATTCTCAAAATGAACACTTCTATAGACAATATATATTTATCAAGGTATTACTGGTTATTAAACCAATTGTAAGTATTTTGTACATCAGCACACGTATAGAACTGTTCACAATGTCCGAAATACATAGTACTATTGAGTGTCAGGTTACTTAGGATCTATATATGTTACATTGAAACCTGGGACTAGTATTATATGTACCTTTACTTATTGTATCTCTTTAGGCTCATCTTACCCCCCTTTCTGTTTAAACATAGTTATCCTTGTTTTTCAATTCGGGTTTCTATCGTAAACAAATGTCTCTCTAAAAACAATTTCAAAACATTTAAAAAAATTATTTTTCTGATTATCTATTTATAACGCTGCTGTAGTGTCAGGTTACCTAGGGTCTATCATGTGTCGTCACAGGTTGGGACTTACATCACATTTGTCTATCTGTCCCATTGCCTTCCATGACATTTTCTATACACCATCATGTATATGTCTTTTATTTCGTATGAGGCTTATAAATGTCACATTTTTATCCAAACTTGCAAAACAATAAAATCTACCAAAAAAGAGAGAAAAAACTTGAAAATCATTAATTTTTTAATGTACATTATTATTTTCCTAAATGATGAACTATTTTACGTTGATGACCTCTCACCATGATGGTGGAGAGCATATCTTTCATTATATTTCATTGTCTTCGAATACCGAACCATCACTGAAACTGGCTCGAAATCTATCCGCCCGAAATTTGTTCCATTTGCGATTCACTCTCCTGCAGATAACGAAAACCCGGCTGGTGAACACATTTTGGTTCGATTCGTCGACAATTCTTTAAGATTATCGGAGCGCACAGCGTACCCTACTCCCAAACGGTAGAAGTTAAAACCACTACCCTTGCAGTCGTGAGGTTGCATGTTCGAGTCCTGATGGAGAAATTATTTTCTGTAAATAATTCGTCATCGGATTTAAGACACATCTTTTCTTCCAAATAGCGTTGTCTAACTTCTATATCCGTTATCTCAATTTCAATTCTGTCCATAGCGACAGAAGTTCAAACAAACCACTGGCTGATTATTGTTGATAAAAATCTTTCTAGTATGCCTACTAACAAACTGCAAGTAATAGCGAGTGCAGTGCTCAAGGAAAGTTCCAGCTCTGATGAGTTGGATCCATTTTTGATACGTTTCCTAATGACAATCTCACTAATGACTCCCCACAGTTACTTTTCTCAATCTCTGCAACCATTCGTGCACCGTTTCGCTGAACCAGCCGAGGCAAAACTCAACGAAATGGAAATGAAAAGATAATCAAGGAAGTGGATAAAATGGGAGAAGGAGATTGCTTTGGAAGAAATCGAAATTAAGATGAGAGATAAAATTTAGAAAATCCTATTTTGAAAAAATGATGTGTTATCCATCCGACGACGAATAACTTTCAGAAAATAATTCCGCCACCGTGACTCGAACCTGCGACCTCAAGTCAGTTAGGCGAAGCACATGAAAATACACCACTAGCTCACTGACATATTGTCTAAGTTAAAAGTAGTTAGATAGACTTTTTATTTCAATGCTACACCCGTTTTCAGCCTAGACAAAATTGGTAGTGGAGATAACGTTTACCCTCCCACACTATTAAACACCCTCTCTCATCCCCCAGAATTTCTTAGATTTTCTTATGCTGAAGGATTTATGAAATTTTTCAATCTTTTCAACCAATCTTTTCGTAAAAAACATGAATTGATGTATATATAATTTATTTATCAATTTTTTATGACAATTTATTACAATTCACTCCACGTTTTCCATAATTACCTTCCATTTCTGTTCTCCATGTTTTCCGATCCTTGCAATTCGTAAATCCTGACAAAATTTAAATGAAACCGTATTGTTAAAAGACATTAGGATTTTTCTTACTTACTGTATATTCGTTCCCATTATTGAACGGAAAAAATGTTTAATAATCCCGCTCACTTCGGTCATTTGCACCGTTATATTTTCTTTTGCAGTTCAAATTTTAATAAACTGATCATGTATTGCATGCCTTGAATGTCAAAGAATATGTAATATTATCATTATTACTATTATTACTATTACTATTATTATTATTATTATTATTATTATTATTATTATTATTAATATTATTATTATTATTATTATTATTATTATTATTATTATTATTATTATTATTATTATTATTATTATTATTTGAATTTTGTTTCCACGCTGCTAAATTTTTCGAAATTCATTAAATTTCTGATTCATCGATTACATTAGCAAAATGATTCAAAATTCTTGTCTTTGCCTTTACTCTAGCTGCAACAAGAAGGTTTCCAAAGGTATAGAGTGCGACGTGTGCCTGCGTTGGGCTCATCCCAAATGCTGTGGACTGTCGTCAGAACAATTTAAGGTTTATGCGGCCCATCGATGGCTTACATGGCTATGTGCTGACTGCATGAAGTCCGTGGAAACTTTGGTTGAGGAGCGTAAGCGTCTCGAGGAACGTAAGCGTTCTCCTCCTCGTCCATCTCCGAAACCCAAATCGTTTGCCGAAGTAGCTAGGTCAGGGGTCCCGTCTACCTCCAGCCAGCATACCACACCTTTGAGAACACAGAAGGCGAAATCATCGCCATCTTCCTGTCCCCCAAAGGCTCCGTGGAAAAAAGTTAAAGAAAATAGGGGTGTTCACATCAGCCCGACTAAGGACGTTCGCGCTCTAGCTCGGGAAGTCCACCATCTAGGAAAAGTGGTTGCTGAGCTGCAGGCCAGGAACCAAGTTAGTTCAACACGAACTAAAAATGTCCTGATTTTAAAGCAGGTTGAGCCTTTCATCCGAGAATCAAAGGCTCGTAAGGAAAGCGATCGGAGAAAGGTTATCGACCTACTCCGTGCTTCAGGTATGCGACCGAATACTCCGCTGAAGCGAGTTCACAGGGTCGGGAAATGGAGGGGTGGCCCAAATGACGCATCTACCAGATCGCCGCGGCCAATTGTAGTCGAATTCACAAAGCAATGTGATCGCGACTACTTCCTGTCGAAAGCAGAGAAGCTTAACTGCGTCGAGGGAAAATGCGTCGTGCAACCTGACACCCCGGCACACCTGAAAACTTCTAGCCCAATTAGAGCTAGAAAGTCTAAGTTAGCTGTCACTCGTAGCTCACCAAATTCGCTCCAGAGTCGAAGCTTAGAAAATGACAACAGTGTGCCGATGGCGCTAACACAGGAGAATTTTACTCCAACATTGAAGTGCGCCACTGTCGTGCTTCGTCCTTTAGAGGATGAATCGTGGATGAGTTGTAGTGACTCAGACCATGAAGATGGAACTAGATGCCAAGAGTTGTCGTCTGCCTCAAAAACGAATGCTGTATGTCTTGATGAAATCCAGCCTTCAAAAAAAGCGAAGCAGCCTCGGGCATTACGCCCGAGGACAAAGAGCTCTTAGGTAGCCCTAACACCGGGAGTCTGGCCCCACATGATAGTGCTCTTCTGTTCTATACAAACGCTTGTAGCATTAAGAATAAATGGGCTGAACTCCTCTGTAGAGTTGACGACACCCACTGTAAAATTGTGGGTGTCACGGAATCATGGTTGTCTCAGGATGACCACATACCAGCTTTAATCGCGGATAGGTTTAGCGCCGTAAGAAGCGATCGACCCCTGGGTAAGTTAGCAGGAGGGGCGTTGCTCGTTATTGACAACGCTATTCCCTTCGAGAAAAGTATTTCTTTTTCTACCACGAATGTGCAGATAATATCTGCCTTGCTCATACATGGATGCACGCGTATAGTTGTAAGCTGCATCTACCGTAGTCCGAGCACTAGTTTGGAAGAAAATGCTCTTTTGCTAATTCAGCTCTCGTCTCTTTTAGCCGTATCACCACGTGTTGTAATCTTCGGCGATTTTAATCTACCCGAAATAAACTGGGAGTACCAAACCTCACATGTCCCAGGAGTCGCGAACGATTTTCTGGACTGGTTACACTCCCATGCGCTTTACCAACACGTAAACGAACCAACTATATTCCGCGAGGGTCAGTCTCCGTCTATTCTTGACCTAGTTATTTCAACTTCTGAAAGCGGTATACAAAATTTGGTCTTACTGCCACCACTAGGAAAGAGCGACCACGTAGTGTTAGCCTGCGAGTTACTTCTGTCACTTGGCAAACCCCCACTTAAGATGTCTCGAAGCTTCCATAGGATCGACCCTGCTTCCCTATTACAGGCAGCAGCGCTACTCCCATGGCAAAACATTGACCATGTGGATGGGATGTGGGGCAGATCAAGAATAACATCCTTCAACTTCAGGATCGATTCGCTCCTCTCTTACCCGTTCGCAAAAAAGGTAAACCTCAATGGTGGTCAGCCTCAGTTTCCCGTAGCGTACGTCACCGCGACGCAAAATGGAGGCGTTATAAGCTTATTCCCTCATGTGGGACTTGGGCTCGTTACAAAGAAGCGCGCAACATAGCTGTTTCCAAGATACGTGGAGCAAAGATTTCTTTCGAGATGAGACTCGCTCAAGAGGCCCATACTCATCCGAAACGTTACTACAGCTACGTTCAATCTAAATGGTCAACACGAAAAGGTGTAGGTACCTTGAGAAGGGACGATGGATCAGCCGTCATTGCAAGCACTGAAAGGGCTCAATTGTTTTCCGCGCATTTTCAAGGCGTACAACGCCGAGATTATAACTCGAATGCATCTGCGCCATCACTCCAATGTGTACTCTCTGATCGCCCCCTCTGCACTGACCTTACATTCGAGGTACCCATTGTTGAGAATATATTGGCCAGCCTAGCTTACAACAAGTCGGCTGGGCCCGATAGCATCCATCCACGAATGATCAGACTGCTAGCGCCTATGTTAGCTGTGCCGATCACAGAACTTTTCACATCATCCCTCAGTCAGGGCACCCTTCCTTTAGACTGGAGAAGAGCCGTTATAGTACCTATCCATAATGGAGGAGCTTCCTCGGCGGTCAATAATTACCGCCCGGTTAGCCTCACTAGTGTACTATGTAAGGTTATGGAAAGATTGATCCGCGATAAAATATGTGGATATCTAACCAAACACTCTCTTTTGAATGGCGCACAACACGGTTTCCTAAAAGGTAGGTAATGTCTGACAAATTTGTTGAGCTTTCTTAACGAGGTTACTAAGAGGATGGATGATGGTATAGCTGTAGAAGTCTTCTATCTTGACTTTAGTAAGGCTTTTGATTCAGTCAACCATAGGCTCTTGCTTCTCAAACTCTCAGCCATAGGAGTATCAGGGAAACTTCTGAGCTGGATTCGAGCATTCCTTAGCGACCGTTCCTTTACTGTCAGGGTAGATGATACTTACTCCGCAAGTGCGCATTTAACGAGTGGGGTTCCCCAGGGCTCAGTCTTGGGGCCGTTGCTGTTCCTCATCTTCATTGATGATCTAGCCAACCAACTGCGCTCACCCTGTTATATGTTTGCTGACGACGTTAAAATTGTCGGTAGGTCGGATAACTCCGATCTGATAAGTGATGTGGAAGCTGTAACAGCCTGGGCGGGTAAGTGGGACCTCCACTGAACCTGATAAGAGTCACTTGCTCTCTACACTAGCAGGACAACATGATGTGTATACTTCAGCAGCTCACACGGAGTTCCGTAGGGTACGTCTAATTAAGGACTAGGAATCTAGTCTCCGGCAAACTTTAAGTGGGCTGACAATGTGCTGCTGCAGCATCAAAGGGCCGGAGGGAACTCTGTCGACTACGTTCAGCCCTCACTGCAGAAAAGCTGTGGTTGTGCGATTGCCCCTATACAAGGCAATAGTAAGGCCAACATATAGAAATACTGTATCCAGGATTGGAAGCCGTATTACCAGAAGGATATAGTTGCCGCTAGAAAGGTACAGAAGTGGCCACTCGTAGATCGAGGGGTTCACACACACCAATTATGAAAATCGCCTATTAGGCACTAGGACTTTTCTCACTTAGAAGGAGGCAACTTAGGGGGGATCTTATAGAGACCTTTAAGGTTGTCAAAGGATTAAGTTGTCTCGAATTCGATGACTTTTTTCGGTTCTCTCCTTTGGTTGGTACACGAGGGCACAGTCTTAAGCTAATTAAACAGCACACCAGGCTCGAATCCAGAACGCACTTCTTTAGCATCCGTATAGTGAACGCGTGGAACTCACTTCCCGCAGAACTAATATTGGCAACTTCAGTAATTGCGTTCAAACATGGGCTGGACGAACGGTGGCAGGAGCTCTTCCAGGAGCATTACCCTTAAGACTAAATCCCTCATTTTTATGATAAAAAAACAAAAATATTCGAAAAAATTTTTGAAACACAAAAAAGAGTTTCTTTTTTCATTCGCATTTGTGGAAATAAAC
>JACCGJ010009409.1:0-13726 GCA_013407085.1 Atriophallophorus winterbourni | reverse complement strand
CAGATCATCCATTATCCACGATAATAAGTTTCCTGTTATACCATATTGCCCTAGGTTTTGCAGAAACAGGCTGTGGTTGACCTTATCGAGTGCCTTTGTTACATCAATATAGCGGGCGTGAACGGAGTATCCTAGATCAAGAGACGTTGTCCAGTCTTCCAGAGTGATGAGTAAATTTGAGAGACAAGCTCTGTTTCGGCGAAACCCATATTGCTCAGCTGATAAAAGTCATTTAGTGTCAAGGTGACCCACGATACACTCAGTTAGGATGCACTCCATAATTTTCGAGATGCAGGGGAGCACTGTACCAAGTCAGCAATTTGCTACGTCGGAAGGACATCCACTCTTGTCAATCGCTGTTATCACACCAGATTTCCATGCTCACGGTACGCAACCGTCTTTATGACTCTAGATGAAAATCTCCGCTAGACAGTAAGAATGCTGTCTATAACATACATGGAGAAAAGCTGGAATTTCCTCGTATTTAGTCACAACGACTTGATCAATTATTGGTTTCGTTAGAGGTTCTAATGAGTTTGATAATCCATGATGCAATAGTTTCCGTTTTGGGCAGAAACATGGGGGTAAAAGCTCGCAAGAGCGTCTGCTGTCTCTTGAACTGACAGTCTTGAACTGTAGTAGTCATTCTTTTTTCTGTCATGAGCGGAAACACATGATTTCACTTTATACTTTCATTCCCCAATTTGTACAGAATTTATGGATTATATTCCAATCATTCCACCATGCGTTGCTGCTACTTTTGTTTGTCCAGTCAAGCGAGGGTGGTCACTCTGTTTCGTTTCGGCAAAATTGAAACCCAGTTGCAGGATTTGCAAGATCATAATGAATGCCCCAGTTTCGTCATTTCAGTGACATCCATTTTCTGGTTCTACTGCGAACAGTGAATCGGAAGGTGCGGACATCTTTGCTGGGAATAAATCGAGAGTTTGCACTACCTATAGCAATGAAATCACGAAATACCACTACACCGTTTTCAGCGGCACGTCTTTAACGTTTGTTGTGAGGCTATGAGGAATAGCGTCTTTCCTAACGAACGTCACACAGTGCGTCGTTGCATGAACGTTAATGAACATTATGGTAGCATTACTACACTTCTGAATTAGAATAACAATTTTTTGCTTCCGCTACTGCTCCGTTTCGCTACTTTCAATTCAATTCAGAAATGACAAATGTAAATGCATGGTGTCAAGATGTATAGTTTTCCTCGATGCACGGGTTAAGGGTCAAAAAGGCATCAAGATTTATCTTGAAAATCTGCTGATTTGGTGAGTTCACTACATAATCTGGTAGATTGTTCTAAGTAAAACAAACTCGCACGGCAAAAGATGTCGTCTACATTTGAGTCGCGAGTGATGGACAGTTAGAATAAATGTGTGAGCTCTTGTATTATGCGAGCCACGCAGAGAGAGTGATTCAAAATATTGTAAACCAAAATCTAGTACCCCCGGAGAGCACGACGTGGATAATCGGATAAATACCAGGATTTGATTCGCTCATTGTATGGTTTCCGGCTGAGTCTGGTGACATAAATCATTTTCCCATGAGCAACCAAGTCCATGCAGTCGAGGCTCGTCAGACCACATATGATCAAAAATATGCTATATCTTTCATTGAGCAAACCAATGGCTTTCGACGTCTTCTACATGACCTCCACGTCAGTTTTCCGTCTTTTAGGTTATTGTTACGTCTCTGATTTTCGAGATTTTGTCATGAACTTTAAAAAGCATGGATTAAAAATTTAAGATTCCCTTTTACAGAGCTGATGGTATTGGGTTGACAATAATTTGTTTCGCAGATGCGCATAACCGTCTGTTTTCTGGTTGGTTCCTAATCCTCATGC
This sequence comes from Atriophallophorus winterbourni, assembly GCA_013407085.1. Classification (NCBI taxonomy): domain Eukaryota; kingdom Metazoa; phylum Platyhelminthes; class Trematoda; order Plagiorchiida; family Microphallidae; genus Atriophallophorus; species Atriophallophorus winterbourni. The sequence continues at coordinate 11,865 of JACCGJ010009409.1, read as the reverse complement.
ACCTACTGAACGTTACACATGTTGCGAGACAGCACTTAATGGGCTGGGTGCTGCCCATCGTGAAGTAGTCACTAGCCATCCAAATGGACTTGAAGATCCCTCTCAACATCGAAAGCAGCCTTAGGTGCTAAAATCTACTCTGGTCAAGCTATATCTTTTAACCGGTATTCGCTGTTCTGGTGTTTTTATCCAAAAAGTGAGATGGAAAAGCCGCTTCATTCCAGCGCCAGGTCTGTTCAATATTAAACACAAGTTGTTGCCTATGAAGTAATTGTTCTCTCTCCAATATTTCATTGGAATCAAAGGAACAGCTAGCTGATAACTGTGAAAAACAATGCAGTCACATGAATCTCAGGACAGAGTGAATTACAAATTCGAACTGCCCATATTGACCCTAGATCTATTTTAGAGTGAACCCTTTAGGATCTGCATCATTGGTTATAGACACGAACGTTAAATAATGGTTCACCTTCATCTAAGTGAACTGCATTCAAGATTCTAGATTCAAAATTCAAGATTTATTGTTGAAAAAGCAATTAACTGTACAGTAACCATAGCGTTGATTTATAGGTACAAATGTAGATATATGTATTAATAAAATCAAAATTAATGGGACGAAGATAGATTATTAATAGTTGGGGTCAAAATTCGGATTAGCTCTCATGTAGTTGACAAGTTTCGATTTAAAATATAAATAAACTGTTTGAGCTTACCAATTCGGAAAGTAGGGAATTCCAAACAAAGCACACGAATAAAAATACCTGCGGCAGTTCCGTTTGGAATGTGGTATTTCCATTATGCAACCATAGCCAAGGCTGTTGCTGGAAGCTCAAAGATGGAATACTAAGTCCAGGGGTTGGGAAACAGTAGTAAATATTTTGTATGCGAGGATGATATCACTTCGCGTTGTACTTTGTGCAAGTATCCTCAGCTTTAGTTGTCAGAGTCGGCCGGCGAATGGCATATTTTCGAGTCCAATGGCAAGCTTATGAAATCCACCAGCTCGATGCGAACTGCGAGGTCATCCTTAACAGACACTCCGGTTAGAAGAACCTAGTAGCATAAAAGTAATTTTAAAATTGGCATATGATGTAGGAAAGATCTACCGGCTATTTATCGAACGTTTATTAAGCCGGAATTTTGCAAGCCTTCGACATTCCCTATCAATTGCTATTTAGGACACGGTCGGAGATCAATACACCTCATTTTTTCACTGCGTTGCAAGGACAAATGGTAAAATCGAATTGCAAAAAAACATTTCAACTAACAAACTACAAATAATTGGAAACATCTTGCTTATCATCATTCGACCAGATGGCTAATGTCTTCACGTGCGTGATTTTATTGTAAATATGCAGTAATTGGACATTTTGTATCGAATTCAATTGGTACCACATAGAAATCGCGCAAAATAGTGATCTTTTGCAATTTCAAAGTTATTCAAAGTGATTTAAAGTTGTAATCATCTAAAATGCATTTAGCCTAACAATAACCATAGGATGGAGTTATGAGGTATATACAATAAAAAGAAGAACAGGGAAACTCATGTAGTGTAAATCGTAAATCGTAAATCGTGCGTACAAATTATTTGAATTTTCGGTTCTTGGTGTACATATTTTGAGAATAATACGGGAAAGTGCACTTTATTTACTTAATTCTCCGCATACGGTGTAGAGTTATCTTCTACATCGTAAGATTCCCTATTGATTGTCGGCGTCATTTTTAACCGTACGTGTTACCCTTTTCTGGAACTATCTTCCACAAAATATAATAGACTCTCCTTTCTTGCTGATATTTAAAACGAAATCGGATTTACATCTGCAAACGAACTTCATTTGTGAACCCTATTTTTATTAACTGTATTCAATATATACTATAATTTTCATGTCATAATCCTGTGAGCCTTAAAGGTTCAAAAATACCATAAAAATGCAAGTCATTTAGAAAACTACAGCAATAAGGTTTGGATATTAAAAAATAATAGTGTATTCCATACAAATATTGCATGCAATATGACAAAATGGCGTTTAATACATGAAAATGAAATGTAGAGGTGTAACTTTCTCACTACATAATTGATACAAGTGTGTTATTTTGAGTGATTTTCTGTAAACACAATTTTATAGGTAAAAATTAATATTGCACCGAATTCTCCTTCGGTTAAATTCACAGAGACCCAGGAGTCGCAATGTTTCATTGTCCAGAACATTACGAACACGTTATCACTCTAAGATGCTTTTAATGAAGAATGCAATATTTATGAGTACCCTAGGCACCCAGACATGTACCGCATAATCAATTCATGGACGAAGGTAGAGGTTCATTATCTTCGCCAACTGTAGGAGCATGAATCTTCCGAATATTCTTTTTCAAAGCATTTGAACAATCTAATGGTCTGTAATTCTTCCTTGTGCCAGTAAAGTTTGTTCTGCAAATCTTTAATAATCAGTACTCCAAGGTCATGTACAAACAGGTTCATTGCCGAGATTGTAGTTCTCAATCGATATATCCAATGAATATTTTGTGTGTGTTAAATGGCGTATCATCATACCTGCGAGAATCTTTAAAATATTCTTTGAAAGATTCCGAACAATCTGCTTGCCAGTTGATATACATTGTGGTGAAACACATTCTTCAGATTTCAACAATTATTAGTTCAAGGTCCTTTTCAACTGAACTTCATTGTTTTCAATTCCCAATAGACATGTTTAAAAACATGGTTGCTTTTCCGTGTGTTAAGTGGAACATTTTTTACAACCGCCTAAGCTGACACGGTGTTCACAACCCATTACAGTTGAATTTACTTCAATTCAATTTTCATGTTCTAAAAAGCATATAGTTTTACAAAAATCCACAGAAGAGCGAATAATATAACAAGCAAAATGGGATTTGGTTGCTTGCTCAGCAGCTCGAAATCAGGTAAAAATTTCAAAGGGCGGAAATTGTTTTCTATTGGTGGGATGACAAATGTAGATGCATGGTGCCAACATGTATAGCTTTCTTCGATGCACGGGTTAAGGGTCCAAAAGGAATCAAGATTTCTCTTGAACATCTGCTGATTTGGCGAGTTTTCAACATAATCAGGTAGATTGTTCCAAGTACTTAGAACTCAGAACTCAGAAACTTTTATGTTAGAATAAGCATTAAGCCTAACAAAAACCATAGGATGACAAGGTATATGGAATATATAAAAAAATATATAAAATATCTCAGAAGTCAATAGGGACACACGCATACCGCATGGTTCGTCATAAACTCATCGAGTTTGGAAGCGAAAACCTTAACAGATTCTGATCGTGTGATTTCTTCAGGCAAATGGTTCCAAGTGAAACAAATTCTTACCGAGAAAAATTACGACGTATATCCAATCGAGAATGTGGAATGCCTTAAAGCCTTTGAATGTGTTCGTGTTCGGGGAAGGCCAATTGGATTTAGCAAGTGTTTAAGGGGATGGTTTACAGAATGCAGGATTTTGAATGTCAGCATAAAGTCACTACGTATCCGCCTTTGGGTAAAATGGTGTAGGTTCAGTTTTAACATTCTCTGTGTGAAAGGCAGATTTCTGTACCGGGAGATCAACTTTGTAGCACGATGATAAATCCTGTCGAGTAGTTCCATATCCTTCCTCGGCCATGGTGCCCAGGCTTGGATGGAATATTCCATGACAGCATGTATATACGTGTTAATTACTCGGGGTATGGTTTCGGGCGTAAAAATCCGGAATATTCTTTAGATAAGACTTTATTGTACACCAACGGGCAATGATGTCCAGGCTTAAGGTTAAACGAAACCCATATACAAAGATCTTTTTCTGGTGTGGTCCACACGAGATCTTGCGTGCCAAGCTGATACGTGTGGTGTAGAGATTTTCCAAGCTGCAGCATTTTACATTTCGCAGGGTTAAATGGTAACTCACGGCAAAACTGTCGTCTACAGTTGAGTCGGTAGCAGTTTCTCGCAATATGCAGTAGAACGGATTTGCTTCCAAATATTTGAAAGGATTCAACCATGAGTTTTGAGTGGCTGCAAATCGTTCCTGTATAGCATTTCAGTAAATGTGTCTCTGATGATGCATGCAAGTTTGAAAACCACGCGCAGTTGAAAATACGACAAACATGACTGGTAGGTCGCCTATGGTTATTGTTAAGCTTACTGCTTTTTCTACCATACAACTTTCTGAGTTCTAATCAAACTTCTAAACTCTGGTCATATGAAGTTTATTCAATACAAACGTTATATATCGCCCAATTGTCTTAAAAACTAAGCGGTATGTGATATGGATATCTGATGAATTGAAGAAATATCCGGTTTAGCCATTAGATTGCGAATAGTAGTGTGTGTGTGTTGGCCTCCTTCGGTCGATGTCGACCATGGATGTACATCAGAATTGCATGAATGTCCATGTTCTACGGCTTTTGTATTGACTAAACAGTCCGATTCGGGAGGAACAATCTCTCCCGCAGCGCTGGCAAAAACGTCAGAACTCTGTTGTATTGCATCAGTTGCACGCCGGCGGCGTGAACTGCGTTCAGCAGACAAGAGCTGTATCTGCTCCTCCCCAGCCTGCACACGATGCTCTACACAATGCCTCTAATGTGAGCAGTCAAGAGCAAGTTTTTCATAACTCGCTGGGTCAATGCCAAGAGCTTTCATATCTCTTTTGCAAACGTCTTTGTTCCGCAAGTGCGGTCTGCCCAATGGTCGACTTCCTAACTGCAACTCACCATAGAGTAGATAGTAGTAGTAATAGGATTTAATATACATATTTATTACGTAATTACTGATCTAGCCTTGAGAAATTGTTGTAATGAAATATACCGTTGCTAAATTGTTAGGATGAAGCAGATGATGCAGTGGAGTCAGCCTTTGAGTCTTATTAATCGGTGCGCTGTTCTTAACAAACAGTGAATGATACTGAACAAAAGGGGTGTTGAAGGTTTGACAGAATTCCACGTTCCAGTGTGTCCAGTGTATGCGACTGTGGATATGGGACAAGGCAACAACAAATTCAAATACGATGTATCGATTTGGTGCTTGATGATCAGGTTATTTTACAACCAAATTTTGCTAAATATAGAGATTGTCGCAAGTCAATTGCTCCAACTGAACGTAAGAAAATCTCCAGGTGCGGATGGAATCACACCGGATGTGCTCAGGTTCTGTCACCATCAGCTTTATGGACTGCTTTCCAGCCTGTTTAACTTTTCGATGCTTAAGGGGTGGTACCGAAATATTGGAAGTCCGACGTGATTACACCTATCTATAAAGGCGGCTGCCGATCTGACACTGCCACACTGTTTACCTCTTATCGGTAAGGTCATGGAACGTATAGACTCGGAAAGAATGATTGCACACTTTGAATTGTCTAATTTGTTTTCGCCAACGAAGCATGGATTTCGATCTCATCGCTCTTGTCTAACAAATATTCTGATAGCGTTAGACTGGACGAAGAAGTGAGATAGATGTTCTTGCATTCACGTCTGTTACTTAGACATTTCTAAGGCTTTTGACAGAGCCACCACCGTTTGCTTTTTAGAAAATCTGATACGTCTAGGAATATGTGAACCACTTCTTTCATGGTTGTGCGAATACCTGTCAGATCGCCACGCCCGAGTTAAAGTAAACGGGGCGTTATCCCAAATGTTCAAAACCACAAGCGGAGTCTCAAAAGGATCCATGCTAGGCCTACTCCTCTATCTGATATACAGAAAAGATTTACTCCCCGCACTCATATCATCCAAAATTTTCTTGTTCGCAGATGATATGAAAATGTGGACGCAAATTACATGAATGTGAGAAACTGCAAATGGATTTGGACAACGTGTCAAATTGGGCGGCCATGAATGATATGACATTCAACATACAGAAAAGTAAGATGCTTCATCTTAACAAGAATATTGCTTGGACATATACATTTGGAACTAAAAATTTGACATGGAGCTCGTTGGAAAAATATCTGGGAGTATGGATTAGTAGAAACCTGAAGAGCACGCTTCACTGTCAGAATATATATAGACTGGCCAGCAGCTTGTTAGGTATCTTTCAAAGAATATTTGTAAGATTCTCGGTGGTAACGTTATCAAGGATAACGACCGTCAACCTTTGACCTACGATGAAGTATGCGATATAGGTCTAAGCTCCTTGGCTGCGAAACGATAGTGCTCTCTTTGATAAAATTTATGACAGAGCAGCAAAGTGAGTGGTGGGTCTTCGCAATGTTCCGTACACCGAAAGGTTGCGACGTCTGGGTCTATGTGGCTTTACCAAACTGAGGATATGACGCGATATCATTCTGACCTATAGAATTGTGTCTACCGAAGGTCATCCAATAAAACAATTGCTTGATGTGTCTGATGGGAAAGTGACCAGCGGACATACCTTATCCCTTAAAAGGTGTAACTGCTTTAAGCTTGAACATAAGTACTCGTTCTCCTAATACTCCGGGTTAGAGGTTAATTTTTTCTAGTTCACAGTTAATTGGTCTATGTAAATATATGCGGATCTTGATCCTGCTGTCCATGGATGATGAGTGCAAACAGCAGGAAACCGTTCGTGGGGTTTGTGTGTGAGGGAGATGCATGCAAATGAGTTTTTCATTCGAGTTATCCGTGTTACAACAAACACCTTACGCATGCCTTAAGAGCACACTGAGGTGAATTCAGCGTTGCTAGTTAGAATTTCCAGTGTTCTAGTAATTCAAAATGATATCACTCTGCAGGTATTACATCAGCCTGAGTATCCTGAATTATTAGCTGATAAAAATATTCCTGCATCAAGAACTAAATCTCAGCCCGCAAGTTAGTTAATGAATCAAAGAATATTCTTGATATGGAGACGCGGTTGACAGTCTCAATTTCGTAATTAAATCTTCATCTTCCCCGCGATTACGTAACCATTTTGGAAACCTATTTTTGTGTGATTGAATTAATTCGATTGCTAAAAATTCGTGAATAAAAATAAAGTCTTTTTTCACTTTCAATTCGACAAAGAGCACCCTTATTCCCATAATCGCCCGTTACATTTTATTCCATAAATCTGATCGCATTCCTTTCCGTACAATCACATATTTACCTCCTTGCATTTCTCCCGAGTTAGACCCCGGTATTTTCCCGTGTGTTGTATTTCATCCGTGAGCGCCTTTCAAGCTGGCGTGTCCGTACCACCGAAACAAGGATGTTTCCCGATTTGTCTGATAGTTCTAATCGATTAGTGCGTAGGTGCCCGTTCGGCATCAGGTTGAATTTTCACTACACTGGTTTGTCACGCTCAGAGGCAGGAAGCAACTCGCGCATATATGTGGCGTCTGCTCTACGCCTACGAGAGCTACATGCATGGATGAGAGAACCCCATGCACGTGTTTTAACATTGTCCACACAAGATAGCATATCAAGTTTCAACACATTCAATTGATGCTATACTGTCCTGTGACTGGTGGATCTGTCCAGCATCGATTTTTAATCACTCAAGTGTTGTTCCACGTCAAATAAACGGTCGACGAATATTCAATTGCGCCAAATTTAAAATACACAGCGGGACTGTTATAATAGGTGTTATTTAAAGAGTTTATGTATTCGACGCTGCGAAACAAAATTCGGAAGTCGTTGGCGTATCTGAATGCTGCGATATACGCAGCTCAGCAATAACGGACTTGCCACAAACAGAAAAACCCAAGGTGTGTATACGGTAAGCGTATTGTCGTTTCAATTTTTCGAAACGGTTGCTCGGTTGTTAAAGATGGCTTTGCTCGACTAGCATTGAATAAGTTTTAACGTTTGACACACGTGGTGGACATAAGCTAATTGTTCCTATAATAATACGAAATCAGACAGTCTTTCCATCTTTCAGCCTTACAAATAATAATCGTTGTTTGTATACATTAAAATATGTTGTTAAATGAATCCAGAATTTTATGCGTTTCTATCACACACACATACCAAGGCCTGTTTCAAACTGCTTACACTCATCTGGTAGGGCCAATATGTGCAAAATTCACATGCCTCAAAAAAGTAAACACTGTTAGTAACTTGACATAAGTCGCTTTTGGGTCAAGCTGGTTAAACCAACATTCTCAATCATATGTGTATGGAAACTTGTTTGGGGTTAAACCTATGCGTTTGGACAAATACCAGAACTTAGAACTCAGAATGTTTTATGGTAGAAAAAGCAGCAAGCTTAACAATAACCATAGGATGAATTACAAAATCTCTCAAAAATCAATAGAGACAGTCACAAACCGCATGGTTCGTCACATATTCATTCAGTTTGAAAGCAAAAACCGCAACAGATTTCGAGCGTGTGATTTCCTCAGGCAAAAAGGTTCCAAGTGAAACAAATTCATGCCGAGAAAAAAATACGACGTATATCCAATCGAGAATGCGGAATGCTTAAAGCCTCTGAATATGTTCGTGTTCGGGTAAGGCCGATTGGATTTAGCAAGTGTTTAAGTGGATGGTTTTCAGTATACACGATTTTGAATGCCAACAAGATGTCCCTCCATATCCGTCGTTGGGTAAAATCATGTAGATTTAGTTTTAACAGTAGCTTTTTGAAAGGCAAATTTCTGTAACGATGTTGATCTCACACACAATGAACGACTAATTTCGTTTTGTCAGTTAGGACCTAGGATCAGAATCAGTGCGCTCTAAAGCAGTTAACAATGTTTGAAATTTGAAACCACTTTCGCATAAACCTGCCATGACTAACTTGTTCAATATCATGTGTAAAGCCACATCTGCATGTGTTTAAACCCATTGGTGGGGTCAACTAAATCACATTTTCATTCCTTTGTATCACACACCAGATTGCTTTGCTACACTTTTTTTTTTAATAGATACCTCAATGCTTGATCCGAATGAAATGAGACCATAGATCTAATCTCATAGTAGCAAATCTAATCGGATATAATAATCGATGCAAAATGATTTGTCACGAGAAATTTTATGATTGGTGTGTTTTTCCATCGATGAAATACAATTCACAGTTCAGAAGTCAACAATATTGTAAAAATATATTAAATAGTGTAGTACAAGCGTCAATGAAGATTAACATAGGTTGCGCAGCGGTAAAAAGGCGCGCGGTTCAAACAACCGTGAACTTTTAAGGCATCTCTTGTCTGCAAACCTCAGAAAATTCGTTTACCATCTTGTCTATTTGACTTTGTCATAACTACGCGGGTGCATATGATCGTTAGAAATATAACCGCAATAGGCTAGAGCAATTTACCGGGAACAAATGGCATCATCGTTGTTTCCGTTTGTGCCTATCGCTGCCTGCAAAGTAACAAATTAAGTCCGAAATCTGTCAGGCCTCTGTTTATTGGGTCACATATGGTACTATATGCCATTCTTTTTTTACTTATTGCATTTTTAAATTATTTCGAAAAGAAACACATTTTGAATTATTGTACGATGGTGCATAAACTGTGGGTGTCTCCGATGATTCCTAACGATCACTAACTTCGCGTTGCTTTGGAGAATGAAAATGGTTTTGTCGAGAATAAGACCGCATATCAACCGAAGGATAAACACCGAAATTTTTATAACTCTACAGTGTAACACTCGTTTATCGCATGCGTTACGTTTGGAAATAACTCGCATTAACCGAATATTCGCCTTATAGGAATTTTATGCTTCCAGTATTTAGTGCAGTACTTAAAAGGCTTTATAAAACCTCCCACACACCTGTACCCTGCATATAACTTACCCATTCCTTTGCTAGCCCATCCCAAACTATTTTGTGCATAAACAGTACAGTAAAGTACTATATCTTAACTCTAAACTTCTGGTGCAAAAGTGTATTGTGCAGTATTAATGTTGGAATTAATATTTGTTATTTATTTTTAGATCCTTACCCTTAAGTTTATATATTTTCGACGTTATATTTGTGTAGAAAACCCGCGATAGATCGAAAATTCGCGAATTATTTCCGCCCATCCATATTTTTTAAACTCACGATAAGCTGAGAGATCACTGCACCCCGATTCATGAAACATCATGGAGCGGCGGTCACGTGTCTGAAATCAATAATCAGTTGCACTGTAATAATAAGAACACTATAAGCACAAGAATGTATCAAATATACAGCCAACCACCAACTTGGGATTCAGTTACAGAGTTAAAGACAACTTGCCTCAGTAAACTTTATCATTGAACGACAAAGTTTGGGATGGGTCTTCGTAATGTTCCGGACACTGAAAGACGTCTTAGTCTATGTGACTTTAACCACAGAAAAATACGGCGCGATATTATAGTCAACTATAACATTGAATCTAGCGAACAACGCTTACTAAGCCTCTTGTTTCAAGAGTGCATCGAGAAAGTGGCATGCGGATATACATTATCTGTCTACATACCAAGTTCACGTATTTATTGCCGGGGCCATCCGTTAGAATGTGTGCTATATTTTTCCAGAGTACTCGCTACAACATGTGGTCATCTCACTGTTGATTGGTCCTTGAGGTTACTCCGCAAGCGCATTATGTTTCCATATTGCACAGCTTGGCGAAATGCTGCACAGTTGGATTCTGGAGGAACAATCTCTACCTCAGCGCTCACAGCAATAGGCAGTACTCGCAAGAACGATGTTCATTACACGCGACGATATATAAAGTGACATGCATCTACATAGGCAGAGATACATCCATTGTTACCCAATTCAATATCAATAATAAATGTTCTACCGTTTTCTGGAAATTCATTCCAGACTCACTCGAACATTTCAACGTCCCAATTGTCATTTTAGCCATAAACAGAAATGGATTTCGGTCCAGTCCTGCTCACTGAACGTTCTACCGCAACACTCAACTCCCCTCTTGCTATGCGGTCTCCTTCACCTTCGGTACTCAATCCACTGTCTCAAGATCAATGGGTACATTTGAAAAATCTCAAGCATTCTATACCGCGGAAATTCGCACGTTCCACAAATCACGTGTACAACAACTGTTCATATAACCAAGATACGGCGATCGCGGTGAAAAAGACTGAAGGATGCCCTCATTCTACGACTGAAATGAGGCTCTCAAGCAATGAGAACGAAAACCACATCCCAGTGTCCCTCGCAGGGTAAGTTGAACAATTTATCAGGTTCATGAGAGGGAATATTTTAATGCTTCGGGCAGAGCTCATTTTTGGGTAAACCTGGGTCTGAAAATGAAGTTTCATCAAGCCAATGGTAGCCGGAATTATGTTTAAATTACATTTATAATGATGAATCCTAAGCTGGATATGAACCTGGTTGTCCATTTTCGGTGATAAGATTGTTGAGGGCATTGGGTCGACAGGAGAGAAACATCCGAAAGCAAAATAGCTTGGCAACCACCGGTTTCTTACATTTATATCTGATTCGCGATGGAAAACATAAGCTCAAACTGGAATAACGCTTATATAGGAGAAAAACATAAGAGCAAGAAAGCCCTGCTACCACCAATGTACTTCGATTATGAACGGAGGCTGGTTAAAGCTAAGTGTCCCGGTGTGATGCATATGAACTGTAATCCATTCTCCATACCAATTTATAATATAGGTCAGTGGTTCCTAATCTTTTACTCCATCGCAGCACACTGTCGAGTTCTTTACATTCTCATCATGTCAGTAATCCTTCGGCCACGCAGTGTTTGGGAACCACTGGTATAAAATATAACAACGCTTACTAATCGATATGCGCTAAACGTTGAAATTTAACAAATTGTGAAATTTTATCCTTAAATTCCAGCGCAATATCTCGTTATTAAGAAATTAAATGTCTTCATTAAACAAAATGGTATCAAATGTCATCCACCTGTTAACTCTTCTAGGCTAATCGGTTGTGATGCACTGTTCTAGACAGACTGCTGAAGGTTGTGCACATTGAGAATAACAGAATTTAAAA
>JACCGJ010009408.1:0-31237 GCA_013407085.1 Atriophallophorus winterbourni | reverse complement strand
ACCGATAGGTGCGAACCTCTCTCGCTCCACTGCCTTGTGGGTAAAGGCTCGGGGTGGGACCCCCTAAACGAAATCTCCCCCACTTCGGTGTAGGCAACCGGGTAGTATCATGCCTACGTTCAACGATGCCGATGACAACGCTTTGTACCCCCCTTCTCGCTTGTACATCTCATTGTTTATGTTGAACGGCACTATATCTGTATCAGATTGTGCAAATATAATAATAATAATAATCCATACAGTCTATGAATTTGCCTAAAATCAGATTCGTGATTTCTTGTTACTTTCGTACTACTAGATAATGGTCAGTTGTCACAGACGAAACATCGTAGTTGTGTTACAAATTGTTGCCGACATTTAGATATTTCGATAAGCGCTAATATTGACACAGATTTGTTATTGGAAATCTTTGTTTCCGTTATCAGCATATTGGCTACTTTTAATAAAACAGATATCTCAAAGCTGTGGAATGTACGAACTCCGATAAACTCAAAACTCCCTCAGTTTACGATCTTGTTGCCGATTGTTTTGATAATAAATCTACAGTTCCTATGCAGCGGAAATTGTATGTGACACCTGAAAATATTGTACTTGCTAGCTATCTACTACCGACTTTCTATCCGCCCTCATATCTGTCTAGGCCTGGGCAACCTGACAGTATCGTAGCCCACGTGCAGTCTCTGACTGTACGGCACTTTGCCTGGATCAGGCTTGTGCTTTCATACCATACCATATACCGACTTGCAAACAGGATTATGGGCAAGACATGCTACAGAATTTCGGTCAGTAATCGCACAGAAATATATGAACGAATGTGTCCATGATGCTGTCACTAACGGCATTGCGTCTTCGTTAATATGTGAAAGGCTTTGCGATTAAACTCACGAACTTCCCAAATCTGTCGATTTAGCCCGCAAAGAGTCGCAGTTACGTTAGTAATAAAACAATATCTTGTACTACAAACCCACTGTACTCACACATCAAAGTACATAAAAAACACAATGAACTACATATCATTTGACTTTATTTAGCAACCAACATTTTGTAACTAGTCGCAAGCTCCGTTTAAGTTTATTCCGTACGCGTCTACGCCCTCTTTCATGCTTAAGTATAGAAAGTAGAACTTTAATGAGTGCTGTGAAATCCAGTGGGACATTTGGGATGATTGCGTGGTCCCATATGACGATATTTCGACCTCATGCATAATCTCTGCTATTGTGTTCTACGCGGAGCAACAGGAATTTAGTTATTTGAGGTGGTCCTGTGATATTTTTGGAATGAAGGCTTAGTATTTTTGACCGCTTTCCGATTCCAGTTTGAAAGCTCGGGGCCGGGGAACTTAAATGTAAACATACATCGCACAAGTATGTATGAAAGCACAAGCCTGGATGCAGGCAACGAGCACTGATAGCAGGTATGTCGATTTTCATCCAGAGAGCAGATTGCAAACTGATCCCTTTATGTCAAAAGGAGTACTGCTGATAAATAATCGAGAATTTGCACAGAATTGTATGAAGTATTCGTTATTATCTGTGCATTGGCCTCCAATACCAACAGTCTGAATCGTGCGTAGGTTGAAAATTTTCGCACGTGTCAGAATTCTATTTTTATTCAGCATTCTCTCATCATGGTATGGTATGAAAACACAAGCCTGATCCATGCAAAGTGCCGCACGATCTGAGACTGCACGTGGGCTAAGATACTGTCAGGTTGCCCTGGCCTAGACAGATATGAGGGGGAAATATAAATAGTAGTGAGACTACAGCGTGTTTCAGCATGCAGCTCATTACCGATGGCCAATCAATTTAGCACGGTGTTAGCCGCACAGCACAGAAATGCTGCATGATTGCACATACGTGCTTGTTAATAACTCGAAAACGAACCTCCGTTCCAACGCAAAGGTTACTCGCAGATTAGCTGAATGCAAAACAACGGGTAAAAACAAACCTGTCTAGGCCTGGGCAACCTGACAGTATGCTAGCCCACGTGCAGTCTCTGATTGGGCGGCACTTTGCCCGGATCAGGCTTGTGCTTCCATACAATATACCATACCAAATAATCAAACAGCTCGCGGAGAAATCTTAAGTGTTCTACTCCTGTTTTCCGAAGAATAGAATGTAGTAACTGCTCTGTATGGTATCACTCACGCTGCTCTGGTCTAATTGCCACTGATTTGGCCCATCATAGCGACGATTCCAGCAAACATTGATTTTGCAGCACGTGCACGAATCCCTCGATGGTTTAAATTTTGTTGCGTTCGATAGATTAACAGATTGAGACTATAATTACCCTCGAGGGACGTGTGCAAAAGCTTGAAAGCATGTTCAACGGACAGCATATTACTTCTAGCCCCGTCATTGTTACATCAAATCTATCAACACAAAAGTCTATAGTAAAATCCGTAACATCATCCGTCTCAAAGGCCTAACCCAACATCATACAACATAATATCAACGTGTAACATTCCATTGTTTCTGGCGTAGACTGACCAAACCACAAAGCGGAAAAAGCACCAATGGCGCCTTGATTGTCATATGCACCAACGTCCCCGAGGTAGAATCTTGGTGCTTCAGTGTGCGTCTGGGCGGTAATCAGCAATAATGGAACCACCTATGTGACCGTATCCTTGTCCCTCGCGGACATTGTATACCAGAAGAGGCGTATGAATCCGCAAGGATCACCGGCTCGACTGGTTGGGATGATGTCGGGAGTCCCTGCTTGTGAACCGTACCTACAGTATCCGGCCCCGATAGGTGCGATCCTTAATCTCGCTCCGCTGCCTTGCGGGTTAGGCTTTCGGGCCAAAGGCTTGAGGGGGGAGTCCTCAAGATCAACTCCTCTACTTCGGCCTGGGCAACCGGGTAGTATCACGCCCACACCCAAATTGATTGGGTGGCACTTTGTCATTTTTAAATGATTGTGTAAAAATATATACATATATCCATGTCAAAGCAGAAGTAGTAGCGGAAACAAGCTTATCACGACATACAGGTTTACACCACATAGGCGAACCCAGTCTGTTTTGTGACGCTTTCATCACTTGACTACGTCGAGTCGGTACTACTCTCGGCACATGTGCTAATTGGTAAATCTCCCGCGATACGCATTTTCCCAGATGTGCCCTAGACTGAACTCCAAGTCAAAAGCGCCTCTTAAGACTGGAAATCCTACAATGTAAAACGTAGCGTGCAATATTTATGTACTGCGGAGCTAACACCGCGCTAAAATGATTTGCCACTGCTACTGGGCTGCATGCAAAACACGCTTAAACCTCACTACAATTTTCCGTCTCTTATATCGCACTAGGCCTGGGCGACCTGGCAGTATCATCGTCATCATGAATCACAAGTCTGGAGCCAGACAAAGTTCCAAGCAATATGAGGTAGGAAAAGCAGATATCAAGAGCGCGAAAAAAAGAAAACAGGCCAGCGGAATATGCAAAAGCAAATGCGCAAAAGCAGCTTGTTTTTGTAGTTTTACTGTATGCGGTTTTGTGGGTTTTTTGTTTTGTTTTTGTTTTTTATATAAAATAATACCGGATAAAAAAATTATGGCACACATAATAAAATACACTGGCGCCACTGACTTCGGTTTGCAGCCATATCTCGTAAAGTTTCCAGCCAACTATTAGGTGGAGCTTTTGGACCCCACCCAGACGAACGAATACGCCGAACTGAGCCTAGCACTACGGTGAGTTTCTTCATCCCGACGCGCCACGTCATGGAATGGCCACCCGGTCGTTTCTCCCAACTTCTGCCTGGCTCTGCGAATAAGGCGCGGTATGGTAAATGGTGGGGAGACATTCTTAAAACATGTCCGAAGCATAGAAAACGAGCAAGCACCAGCATTTCTCTCAGTCCGTGACCACTTGGTTTTAACACTCATCATCATCAAAGACAGCATTACACCGGTAGCACGTACCGAATGCTTAACTGCCATGCAACACTTGCTTGCAGACATCTATATTTGTAAAGCGATGCTACCACTGAATGCGAGCAATCCTACGCAGGCAACGGGTGTCAAAAACAGAAAGCCTACGGACATCTTTCACTCGGATAGACCAAGTTTCGTAGCCATAAAGTAGAGTGACAGGCACCACTGCGTTGTACACTCGGTCTTTAGTATGGAGTGAAACATCGCGTCGACGCCGCAAGTGGCAAGGTTAGCAAACGCTACACCCGCTTTGCAAACATGTTGTGATATCTCATCCTCGACACAACCGCAATGCAACAATTACGGAGACCCCATCTAGCGTGCGCGATACACTGTGGAGTTGGCTTTTGTAGATATGGTTATGGTTGTATGCAGGTTGCTTATGTCTAGATCGGGAACAATTAGGGTTACCGACTGAAACCTTCAGCAAAAAAGTCTAAACAACAAGGTATTAGGTCAGATTGAGAGCGTGGTGGCACACAAACCATCGCAATACTTCAAGGTCTAGACTCAGCGCGACAGAAGCTTCATTACTCAGAGACTACATCACTACTTAAGCTGACATTGAGTGTCTCGTTACTTCAAATGATCGGAGGAAAGACTTTTAGAGATTTGCCATTTATTTCTTGTTAATGCCAAATATCGTTAAATAATACACAACCTTTCACGCGTATTTTTTCGTTCAAGCTTGACTACACTGATGGTTTGCAGACTTGTCTTTACGATTATTCAAGTTGTACAGTGCATTTAACATGTGCATAAATGTTACGCACAATACGCATTCTTCAATTGAAATTGATATTGCGTAGATGTGAACAAATACTGCTGATGATTCGAGTTTAATTTTAACATGTACAAATTAACATCATATTAGGCTCCGGTTCTTCTTCTTCTTCTTCTGAATCGAAAGCAGAAGGGATAAAATCCCGTTTGAGCTTCATCACAGTAATAGACATGGGTGACTTCTGCTGACAAGGCAAACCCTGAGAGTAGATGAACACCACTATATCACTCCGGGGATCAAGTCCATCCGTCTCAACAGATGCTGATCCAACGCGCTTTTGAATAGCTGTTCAGATGGTAGAGACAGGAGCCCTTTCGGTAGAGAGTTCCAAGTGTTCACCACCCGTGTGGATAGCGTGCTCGCATTACTCAGCTTCAGCCTTCTGGGCTTCTGCAACTTAAAGTCATGTCCACGAGTCCTCGACTAACCTACTAATCGGAAGTACTGGAGGAACTCGTCTCCATATTGACCGAGAAGAATACGGCGTGTCAGGAGCAGGTCATATCTTTCCCTTCGAAGCTCTAGGGGGTAGAGTTTCAGCAAGCTCCTCCTATCCTCATACGCGAGTTGGCGCATTCCACAAACCATCTTAGTGCCCCTCCTTTGTACCCTCTCCAAGGAGTCGCATTCGCCTTTGGACTGAGGAAATGCAACAGGTAGCCCATATTCCAACAGAGGACGAATGTACACAGAGAAAAAGTCTGGAACATTTGCGGGGTAATGGACGCAAAGGAACGCCGAATCGCCCAGAGCATCCTGGTAGCGCTGCCTATTCTCCGACAAGTGTCAGCCTTCGACTTCAAGGAATCCATAACCAGAATCCCTAAGTCTTTTTCGACCGTCACCGCTCTAATAGGCTTACCTCCAATAAAGTATTCACCACCAGTGTCATCGGAGTTTATGCGCATGACCACTGTCTTGTCCTCATTGATAGGCAGTGACCAGCGATGTGTCCAACTGACTAAGTCATCAACTGCTTGTTGCAGTTGCTTGTGGCCATCGCAGGAACTGACAGAGGCCCACAGTTTCAGATCATCCGCGAATAAAAGACAATCGATCGCTACCGCGTCCGGAATATCATTCACGAAAACTTTGAATAACAATGGGCCAAGGACAGATCCCTGCGGCACTCCGGAGCCTGCTATCATCTCTGAAGACAAAACTCCATTCACCTCTACACGGTTTGACCGCCCTGAGATGAATGCCTCGATCCATTTAAGTAGACAACCCTGAATACCCAAACCCTCCAGCTTGACGAGCAATCGGCGGTGGGGCACGCGGTCAAACGCCTTACTAAAGTCGATAAAAATGACATCGACCTCTTGACCAGAATCAGTCAAAGCACACCAACTTTCTCGCGCCAGGAGCAGATTACTTACGCATGAGCGATTTTTGGTGAATCCATGTTGTTGTGGACACCAACGCCCACACTCCAAAAGAAAGTGCTCTAATTTCCTTTTGATCAGCTTCTCTAAAATTTTACCGATCACAGAAGTCAATGTGACCGGCCTGTAATTAGCAGGACTACTGGGGTCCCCACTCTTAAACATAGGTTTAATAATACCCTGTTTCCATTCTTGTGGCAAGACCCCTAATGTTACAGATTTTGTAAACAACCTGGCCAGCGGAACGCACAACACTTCTGATAGTGCTCGTAAAACCAACGGATGAATACCGTCTGGTCCTGGCGCGGATTGTGTGTCTAACTGTTCCAACAGGTGTCTAACAGTCTCTACATCTACATCAAGATCAGACAGCACCTCACTGTTATTAGAGACAGAAGGAGGATCACTGTCTTCCAGACAGTACACGGAGGCATACTGCTTAGCCATGGCTTCAGCTTTCAAACCATCCTCAGTAATGTCTACCCCATTAGTATCTATCAAATTAGGAATATATGGCGACGCCTTTGTGCGGCGTCGAATGTATGCGAATAGCCGTTTTGGTGCACAAGTAGACTCGTCAACCAATCGCTCGTACAACATACGTTTCCTGCGTTTTAATGCCGTACAAAGGTTTCTAGCTTGCCGATAATTGTCATAGTCAGTGGCGTTTTTCCGACTTACGAATATCGACCAGAGCTTTTGACGTTGCCGCAAAAGTTTCCTTATCTCCTTATCAAACCAAGGTGGACCTTTCGCCTTACGACGACGTGTGGACAACGGAACAGCCACCTCAATAACTGTCAAAATGTTATTACGGATCACCAGCTAACAATCTTCAATATCAGCTGCTTGATCGAAAGACCAATCCAGAGATCAAGCAACATCCTGTAACCTACCCGCGTCTGCCTTCCAAAAATTCCTTCTGGGAATTGGATCTGGTACCCAGCCAGTGTTGCGTTTCCACATAAAACTTAAGGTGGCATGGTCACTGCAGCCTAATGGAGCTTCAGTCCGAAGCTGAGTAATATCGGACTGCGTGGGAGTGAATACCAAGTCCAAAATGGACTCACACCCAGTAGGGCCTACTCTGGTCGGATGGGAAACGTGCTGCACGAGGCCCACATCAACCACAGCGTCCAATAAGTCCCGCTCGAATGACCCAGAACCTTCATCTAGCGAAGTCCAATCAATACTAGGAGCATTGAAATCCCCATAATCAAGCAGTTTGAGGATCTACCATACTGACATATCTGTGATATCAGAGTATCTGCCTGAGTATTGGGAGAACGATAAACGACACCTATCGTGGCAAATGAAGCTGCAGTCCTTATACGGCACCATATACTCTCAGCCATACCGGCAGAATGCTGGAAGCGAGCCAACACTGCGACGGAAATATGTTGTTGGAAATATAAGGCAACCCCACCACCGATTTTAGCGTCTGTTCGATCCGAGCGAAAGAGTCTATATCCAAGTATGGCCAGCTCGGGATCATCCTGCTCAGGTGAGAGCCAGGTTTCCGTCACCGCAATGATCGCTGGAGGGTCCCATCTAATCCGATCAAAGAGTTCATCCAGTTTGTTTCTCAAGCTCCTCGCATTAAAATATATCACTTTTAAAGATCCAGATCCCTCCGAATGCATATCGTCAGAGGTTGCCAACGAACTTTTGGCCTCATCCTCACAACCCGAAAATCCACAATGCGCAAGTTAGTTTCACCTGCGGCTCTGCGCTCGCTAATTTCCTGAGTAGCTTTTCGCATCTTCACACGATCTTCCGGAGAAAGATCACGCAGGAGTCGAAGTTCACTACCCTTTAACCTGTAACCCCTCTTTAGCAGTAAGGTCACTTGCTCAACAGAGTCTAACACAATCTTTAACGGTCTTGGGCGATCTCCTGGCGCTGGCCTGCGGCCTAGACGAAACGCTGTGCGTACCGTTACACCTTTTTCACCTTCGTCGAAAAGGGGGGCAAGAGCAGAATTTAGGAACTCGCGTTCCTGTTTAACCCTGTCTATCGCCAAAGCACCTGTTTGCTCCGGTGCATTGTGAACAATGACGCAGGATTGTCTACTCTCAACAGTCGTAAAGCTCTGGTGTTTCTTCTTTATAGTTTTATCTAGCTTTGATGGTTCCTGGACCTCTTTGGCCTCAAGAACGTTCGTTTCACTGACAAAACTAATTTCGTCTTTGGAACCGAGTAAAGACGAGGAAGCCACTTCCGCAAAGGTGCGTACATCTTCAGATTGCACGCAGACTTGTTGTACACAAGATGTGTGGCGGTTATCCTTCTTCGAGGGTGAGCCACTATTTACAATACTCCCATCAATACCTTCAGAGGTCTTAGCAGAAGCCGTGTCAACTTGAAGCTGAGTACTTGCGAGATTGAAACCAGTCGGTGGAAGGCATATATTACATATCGTGCGAATGATATCGCATAAATTCTTCTGAATCCAACGATACATCTCCGGCTTCATTAAACCACATCGAATATGTATCCACATTAAACAAATTTCACATTGAACAGCTTTAGCGTTATTGGCGACCTGTTTCGAACAAACCAGACAAGAATCCCCAGAGTGAGCAGCGGAGCCCCCATTCTCTTGAGGCTTCCTTGCAATCGGTGCTGCATGATCTCCTTTTGCAGATTTACGAGTCGTTACCATTTTCAAATCCGTTGAAAATAGAATAAAAGTTCTTGTAATAATCTTGAAATAGATCCGATATCCACAACAATATCAAAATATCGTAAGGAGCAAACGTCCACGTTGACCTTCAAGTTCAAGTTCAAGTTGACGGCGTCTTACACATGTATAGGTCTGGGCAATATTACAATATATCAGCAAACGTATAGGCCATGACTGTGAAATATTATGCATGAATCCGAAGTTTCAGTGTCACGCATACATACAAACAATACGCTGAAGGGATTTTTTGTTTGATTTTGAGTATTTTTCCATCAACCAGACAACTTTCGTGACGAGTTACTTATCTCGCGAAGCAATATAGTGAGCTTAGTTTGACATTAGAATAGTCAAAATTCTTTTGTCGTGCAACCTGGGCAATATCTACATCAAGTTTCTAGAAGTCTTGGTCAAAAATATAATCCATTATTTTTCACGTGAAATTGTGAAAAACATCGAAAAGCCATGAAAGAATCTACTATTGAAGGCGGTAGCATCAATTCAGACAAACGTGAACGGATATAAACTTTATCAAAGCAAAGAGGAAAAACACGAATGATACAGTGCCGATATTCAAATTCGCGCACTTTTATAATCTGTGACCTTGAAATTGAAAGTTTACTAGTTTCAATTTAATTCAGTTTGCTCAGGACTGTATGCGGATGAGCGTCCACAATTTATTATGTTGGTAGGCTGTTAAGAAATACACACCAGTTGAATTCGACGACGACCGCGACATCTTAAGTGAGAACATTGTTATATCGATGCGGAAAATGAAAAAGCGAATTTTCTTCAAACGTTTTATTAGAGGTCAGCTGTGGAAAAATCTCTATAAAAAAGAAATGCCGGAGAATACCAGAAAACGTTTCTCGTTTTGCTTGCATTTACTCTGTTGTTTATAATTAGGATAACTCTAGTACAACTTGTATATAATTGGATCGCAAACTTGGGTTATATTCAAGGAATAACAGACTCGAATTTCCGCCCAAACCGTGCTTGAAACTCGCAAAGCAACTGCATGATATAAGTTATTCTAAAAGACTGTTTCAGAAATTCTCAACTATAAACCTGACAAATTGTTTTTGCGGCATCCAGTCGACATACGTTTTAGAACTTTTAAGCGAACGATCATGCATACCCAGCTTTTTGTTTGGGACCAACAATTCGTTCATTTAAACGGCACTAAAACCCTTCATGATCTTAGAACTTTGAACCAACTTCAATACAACTGCGCATACATGAAGCAGGATTTAGAGACTTCAGTAGCGCTTCGCTTCAACTTAATCATATGAGTTGTGGGAATTCGTACGCTTCGAAATCAAACGATATCCTCCTTGTATGAAAATGAGTTTGCAATTAACACTCAATTTGTCTGTATGTTCAAATGGCTTTTTCATTCGAATGAAGAGTTCAATTTGTTCCATGTACATTGCAATTAATTATTTCAAAATATTTCTCGCCAAATTCTACATTTTTCTTTGATCAGTTGCTGTACATATCTCAATTGTATATATATCCCAAAATGTTATATTATTAACACGATTTTGCTTCATACTTTTTTAACGTTAATGGATAAATTCTAAATTCGGCTAATAGGAATCAGTCTACAGCTTGTTAGCATTGGACTCACTTTTTTATCATGGAACATCCAGAAATTTTACCATGAGATCCATGTAATATAACACTGTGATTAGTGATGATCTGGCTGTCAGACACAAAAACACCAATTAAATCCGTCATATTCGTAAATACATCCACCTGCAAACTCATGCAAATAATGGTCACTCGCAATTTAGCATCTCTCAAACATGGGCTAGAAGTGCAACAGCCAAACATGCAAGGCCTTCTTCAGTTCAGTTCAGATCAGTTTGCACAGGACAATATGTGGCTAACGAGCCAATCGAGCGTCCAGAATTTCTTTCGGTGGAAAGCTGCAGAAAAGCAACCACCACTGCCAAATCGTTTTTTTCTTATTGTGATTTGGATATCCTCGACGATCGCGCCGCCAAGGGATAAGCCAATCGAGAGTCCAGAATTTCAGTCTGTGGAAAGCTTCAAATGAGCGCCCACCACTGCCAAAGTTGGTTCATTTTTCTCTGGTTTCCTCGTCGTATGCGAAGGTAATAATAATAATAATAATACTATATTCTTGGTAAACCAAGGCATGCAAAACATGATCAGGTTATCAATGTGTACAAAATAAATAAATTGTAAAATGACCTTATCAAGCGGAATTTTTGAACATTTTGCTGATTAATAAAGGATGGAAAATTTACAAGGGTAAGAAAGTTAACTTTTTTCGCGCAATGTCACACAGTAATAAAGTTTCATCTAGATTGCATCGAAATAATCAAATGAAGGGGATGCGATTAATTCTGGAGCAGGGATTGAAGGAAAAGAAAATAACGGAAAAAATTATGGAGGAAATAGTGCGTGTGAAGATATAATTGTCACAGTAAAAATAAATTTTCGAAATAAAGAAAGTTCCTATATATATATATATATATATATATATATATATATATATATAAATTGACTTCTTCGGAATGATGGTGGGTGTGTTTGAAAAAAAAAGCACATAGAAATCCGAAGTTGAATTGAAAAAATTTAGAAAATGGAGGGGAAAAGAAGAGATTGTGGTTTAAATTGCATGAGGTTTGGGCCGGTTGTACGATCCAGAAAAGTCGAAGAATTGTCAAATCAGGGAAACCAAAACTATTCGCCAGTATGGATTTCGGTTCATGTAGAAGAATCAGTTTTACGCGGAAGAAGCAAGGACCAGTATCGGGGTTGGTTTCGGAGTCGGAGACACTGGAATACGATTGAAAAATATTCTCTTCACCATCATGGTGAGAGGTTATCATTGTGAAATTTTACATTTTATATAAAGGATGAAAAAGATCACAAAAAAGACAATATTTTTGGCATTTTTAGCGTTTTTTTTATTATTTATTATTATAATAAATACGTTATGTAAAAACATGTTTTTATGCATGAATGGGTTAAATGTAAGCAGATAACGGTTGAGGATATAGTCATATGGTAAAAATGATCATAAAACGCTCGGTTACGATGAAGATGTCTAACACATATCTGAGGTCGGACAACCTGACACTTGAACAGTATCGGAGTTGGTTTCGGAGTCGGAGACACTGGAATACGATTGAAAATATTCTCTTCACCATCATGGTGAGAGTTTATCATTGTGAAATTTTACATTTTATATAAACGATAAAAAAGATCACAAAAAAGACAATATTTTTGGCATTTTCAGCGTTTTTTTTCTTTTTTGTTTTTATAATAAATACGTTATGTAAAAACATGTTTTTATGCATAAATGGGTTTAATGTAAGCAGATAACGGTTGAGGATATAGTCATATGGTGAAAATGATCATAAAACGCACGGTTACGATGAAGATGTCCAAAAACATATTTAAGGTCAGACAACCTGACACTTGACTGGCCAGTTATCCAAAGAATACAATAAGACATCATGATAAACTAATATGTGGAGAAAGATGTGGAATTAGAAACCTGGGATCCCGTGAGAGTATAGAATGTCTAGGGAAGAGTTTATCTTAAGGATTTGGGAAAGTGAGTGAACGGTAAGGGTTTCTACAAGAGTTTTAAATTTTCCTGTATATGTGCACATACGGAAATGAAGAGGAAGGGAATTCCAAAGTTGTGCATATCTAACTAAGAAGAAGTTACGTCTAACTTTAGTGCGAGACATTGGGATATTCAACAGCCTTGTTCGATTGCGCAGATCATATCGGATATAATCGTGAAAGCGCATGCCAGACTGAAGCTCAATTCGTTGCTGGGTAATGATTCGAAAGAAAAGAAGCAGATTCAGACGAATTCTGCGTAGCCATAGTGGTTCGACATTCAGCAAATTACACCTTTCAAGATAAAGCAAGGGGTTTGAATAGCCCAAAGTTATTTTGCTGAAAGTACGTTGAAGTCTCTCTAAGAGGAAACAATCACGCCTACCCATGTGAGAATAGATGATATTACAATAATCGAGAATTGGTAGGACCTTCATCTTATATAGTGCTATTTTACTCTCGCGTAAGAGGAATTTATGGTTAATCAGGCTAAAGTTTTGTCTTGCTCTCGCAATGAGGTGTCTGGTTTGTTCATTAAAATTGAGAGAAGAGGAGTATCTAAATCCAAGGTCCTTAATTTCTGCAGAAGGTGCGATGGTTGAGCCATTTATCGTGAGTGTGTTAGAAGGGATTGAACAACGTAATCCCATATATTGTGTCTTAGAAGCAGAAAATTCTAATCCCCATTGTGAGCCCCAGTTATATAGAGAGGCAAGATCACGGTTAAGGGATATCAGGGCCTGTGACACTTCACCAGGAGGAGATGTTAAGACTAATTTTATGTCATCCGCGAAGATGAATAGCTTAGAGTGATCTACAACATTTTGTAGATCATTAACAAAGATAAGAAAAAAGAAGTGGACCTAGAACGCTGCCTTGAATTACGCCACTTGGAATTGGCTGATTAGTTGAGGTAACTCCATTAACATGAACCGAAGAGGTGCGATCAGATAGAAAAGAACGGAACCAGCTCAATAAAGGCCCATGAAAACCCAAATATGATAGCTTCAAAAGGAGTAGCGTATGAGGAACCCGATCGAAAGCTTTGCTTATGTCCAAGAATACAACAATCACTGCTAGTCCTTGGTCAAGGGAAGCCGTTATGAGATCTAAGTATTCTAATTGGCAGGTTACACAAGACTTTTGGCTATGGAATCCATGTTGGACTGGAAAGAACGCATCTGGACCAAGGTAGCCCAACAAAGAATTTTTGATTAACCTTTCAAATAACCTAGACAGAATAGGAGTATGATTAATAGGGCGATAATTCGTAACGAGGTTCGAATTACCAGATTTTAAACGTGGGATAATAACAGATGTTTTCCGATGTTTTCCAAGCCGTCCTTTGGTCTCAGAATTTGTAGCTGCAACTGAGAAAAACGGGAAGAGTTTCTCTTCACCAAGCCTGTGAAAGTTTATTTATGGGAAATTGGTGCGTACGTTTGAAACATGACATTTGAAACAAGGCATTATATAACGGGATTTTTTAAATTGTGGTCAAGACCATATAATTTCAAAATGAACAAAAAAATGGACAATTTTGACGACAGACAACATGTATATTCACGGGAAAAAGTCTGGGAAAAGCCCAATCCACAAGGCATCTAAACCCCTTTAGAATGCATCTATCGATGTGTAAGCTATTAGTTCCTCAGGCAGCTTGTTCCAGGAGCTTACCACTCTTTCACTGGAAAAGTGTTGCCTAAGATTCAGACGGCTGTGGTTTTTCGCGAGCTTCAATGTATGTCCTCTAGTTGAGGGGTTGATCGCTCGAGAGAACAGGATTTGACAGCACTCGTCGCCAAAGCCATTCAGGATTTTGAAAGTTTCTATGAGGTCACCTCGTAGACGCCGACGCCGGAGGGAGAAGAGACCTAAAGAAATTAGACGTTCTTCGTAGGGTTTTTCAAACATACCTTCAACCATTTTGGTAGCCAGTCGTTGGACTCTCTCTAATAGTGATATGTTCTTTTGAAAGAAGATGCTTTAAGCTTTCACGCAGTATTCTAAATGCGGTCTGACAATCGCCGTATATAAATGGATAAACACTTCCGACGTTCTACATGTCAGAACGGATTCAAGCCTAAAGAGTTCTCTTCTAGCTCGTTGTGCAGCGGTGGCACACTGCGCAGCCCATTAGGAGTCCGCTGTTACGACTATACCCGAATCCCTAATCCTTTGATTGAAAGTCGAGCCCACCGTTATTCGCAGTTACTGTAATTCTGTCGACTGCTGCAGACAACAGATGACATTTACTATAGTTGAGAGAAATATCCCAATCCTGTGACCATTTAACGACCTTTTTAATATCTCTCAACAAATCACCGTGATCCCTGGATCCGGTGAATTTGACATCATCAGCAAACATGTAGCAGGGACATGACAACTGCGATGCCAGATCATCAATGAAGATCAGAAAGAGTATTGGGCCTAATACTGAACCTTGTGGGACCCCACTGGTAACTGTTGCGAAATCAGAGGTAGTATCGCCTACACGGACCTGGAAGGATCTATCACGAAGAAAACTGGTTATACAGTCGTGAAGCTTACCAGATATGCCTTTGGCCGAGAGCTTCGTCCCTAGGAACCTGTGACTAACCGAGTCGAACGCCTTACTAAAGTCCAAGTAAAAGACCTCTACCCGTCCGCCTTCATCCAGTGTCTTAGAAACTCGATCTAAAAAGCATAAAAGATTTGAGAGACACGACCTTCCTTTGAGAAAGCCATGTTGAACCATGCTTAATGATGAATTGTGCACGAGGTGGCTGCACAATCGATCCTTGATAAGTCTCTCCAAGGTTTTACATAAAACACTAGTCAAGCTTACCGGTCGGAAATTCTTAACTATGTTTGCGCAAACTCCCTTTGGAATGGGTACGACAATGGCTTTCTTCCAGTCATCTGGTAGGATGCCTTTGCAGAACGATTCGTTATATAACTCACATAGAGGCCCTGCTAGTACCGTAGATATTTCCTTTACAATTTTAGGATGCACATCGTCAAGTCCGGCGGATTTATTTCCGTCTAGATTCTTTAGGACACGTGCGACATCATCCGTGCAAAAAACTACTTCGCTTAGCGAGGCACCCATTTCCGTATTAAGAGTTGGGACTGAGTGAATCGCATCCCGCCATCCATTCTATGTACGCTTCGAAAATAATCCAGCAAAGCTGCTGCCTTTCCGGGGTCAGAATTGGCTTTCTGACCATTGTCTAATATTAGGGTACCTATGTGCTCCCTTGTCTTACCCTTAGACTGAACATAACTATAATACTTCTTAGGGTACTTTTTAGCAGACTTCGCCAGGTAAGTTTCGTAGCATCGCTTAAGCTTCCGTTGTAGCTTTACTGTGTTGTTCCTCGAAGCCTTATAGCACGACCAATTTTTATAGGTTGGCAAGGCTGTGTATCTCCGCCAGTGTCTGTCGCGCCTAATAATGTTGCGTCGCACCGCAGGAGTCCACCAAGGTGGCTTGTTCTTTAGCCGTATAGGTCGGAAAGGACAGTAAAGGTCTTGAAGACTTAAAATATTGCGCTTAATAACCGACCATTTACTTTCGATGTCATTGGTTTCAGAGAACCAGTCACATTGTAAAGCGGAAAGCCGCACAGCATTCCAGTCAACTCGATTTAGATTACGCCTGTATTTGACTGGTGGCTTATGAAAACAGAGAATTGCCTGGAATATTATGGTGACATGGTCACTTTTCCCTAAAAGTGAGTCGTAAGAGAGGTTTTGAACATCTTTAGGACCTTTAGACAAAAGTAGGTCCAGTGTAGATGGTGAATGTCCATCTCTGTACCTAGTTTTCTCACTTACGTGCTGATGAAGCGCACTGGAGTGCATCCAATCGAGATATACCTGAGAAATTCTATCACAGGTTGTCTGAGTGTCCCAGTCAATACCCGGTAAGTTGAAGTCACCTATTAAATAGACTCGTGGGGCAGTTTTGAGCAACCTGGTGAGAAGTTCCCTAAGTTGCTGGTCCTCCTCTTCAGAAGCGCTGGGTGCCCTGTATAAGCAGCCTAACGCAAAAGAAAGCTTACCGTCTGTGACGATTGTCGAGACCAGCTGGATGCCGAAGGTGGCCATTTTGATGCCAGAGTCTTGGTATTTAATACCATGTTGTAGTAGTATTATAGCTCCTCCTCCGCGTCTACCATCTGGTCTATCCGATCCGATGTCTGTATATGTCGAAAAAAGATCAACTGGAATAATGTCTTGAAGCCTGGTCTCTGATGCACCTAGGATCCTAGATTTACTATTGAAGGCTTTCTGCATTAATTCCAGCCATTTACTACGCACGCTGCACGCATTTGTGTATAGTATATATAGACGCTACACTTTTCTTACCAAATTATAATATTTTTCGTAAAAATCGGTGCTCCACTCGTGGTGGTGGTTGCATCATATATATTACTAAGAATATTCCGGCCAATCTTCATTGTTCTTCCTCACTGGATGAAATTGATGATTCCATATGGATTGATATACCTCCACTGGATGCCCTTTTTGGTTGTATTTACAACTCACCTCCTCCATCCTTACACAATCTTGATAAGATTGGAAATGCTTTTATTGAAGTTTCCTTGAACCGTTTTAAAGATAAACTTATAGCTGGTGATTTGTACATGCCTTATACATGCTGAAACGCGCCTCATCAATCTAGAAAATTCTCCTCTTTTTCCGAAGCAATCAACCTACTAGGTTACACCCAAGTAGTCGATAAGCCTACAAGGCACTCACACCTTCTAGACCTTATTTTCACATTGGGTCCTAATGCTAGTAATGTTAAAGTCATAGCATCCCTTCCTGGTTGTGGTCACGTGTCAACTTCATCTTTGTGAGAATCGGACCCCCATCAGCAAAGCTAATGACCGTCTTTACGTTGATTGGACAAAGTTTTCGACTCTAATTAGAAACTCTGATTGGACTGACTTCTTTATATCTCCGGATTTTAACCTTATCTCTTCAATATTCCATAGGAACTTATCTAAATGTCTCGTAACTGCATCAACTCCTCGGAAAAATAAATCAATTAAACTTGATAAAATAAACGTTCTTGAAAAAAAGATAGCCCGTCTTTCTGCTTTTATAAACCACACACCAGACTTTCATTCATTTTTACGTCTCGAGGAACTTCTTAGCTCTTTTACAACAATCAAATTACAATTAATTGAGAATCAAGAAAGAATAGCCCTGAACAGTGCTTCGAAGACCAAGTCTTTGAATAATCTAACGAGATCTCGATATAATATAAGTAAACATGGAATTTCTACAATTGTGTTCCCCCATGATGATATGGAATCATTCACATTAGATTCTTCAGAAATAAGTATGCTATTTTGAAACTATTTTAGCCAATCATTCAATACCACCATATACCCTATACCCCCAGGTCAAAATACCAGCGTATACCCTGTACTCCCAAATCCAAATAATAATTCAATGTGTATTGATTCCACTTCTTTCAGTTTACAAGAAGTTAGCGCAATGTGTCGGCGAAGCAAAGCTTCTTACAAGCCTGATACTGTAGGCTTTGTTCAAGCAATCTTGTAACTAAATACGGATGATATACCTTTAATTTTATTGAACCTGTTTAATCTTTCTGTTAAATCTGATATATTACTTTTCGAATGGAAACATTCTGTCATTATACCTCGATTTAAAACAGGGAATTCGCACATCATCACTAATTATCGCCTAATTAATCACACACCTTTTCTCTCTGGTCTATTCGAAAAGTTGATAAAAAACGCACTAATAGCTTACTTGGGCCCAAACGCTTTCTCTCCATTCCAACATGGCTTTTTAAATCAGAAGTCCTGCATTACCTGTCAGTTGGAATATTTTGACTATATAACCACCTCCATAGATCATGGATTAGCTGTATTGACAGTTTTCTTGGACGATACCAAAGCATTTAATGAGGTACCTCATTCTCTTCTTCTTCGAAAATTATCATCACTTGGTATTTCCGGACCCCTATTTAATTGGTTCTGTTCATATCTTTCTGATCGTACCTTCTCCGTTTCCGTTAATGGCATATCGTCTGAAACACAACCTATACCAAGTGGAGTCATTCAAGGTAGCGTACTAGGTCCTCTCCTTTTCCTTATATATATTAATGATGTGCAAGATTTTGTAAAAAACTCAAAGCTCTTTATCTTTGCGGATGATATTAAACTTGTCTTAGCTTTTCCAGCCATAGAGATATCACAGGCTATAGACTCCCTCAACGATGATCTTTCAACCCTTTCAAGTTGGGGCTCACAATGGGGGTTAGAATTCTCAGCTCTGAAGACGCAATTCATGGGTATACGCTGCTCAATACCCCCTGCTAGTATCATTCTCAACAATACACCACTCGCACCTTCTAACGAAATCAAAGACTTGGGATTTAGGTATTCTTCATCTCTTAATTTCAACGAACAAGTAAGATTTCTCATAGCAAGAGCTAGACAGAATTTTGGTTTGATCAATCAAAAATTCCTCCTTCGTGAAAGTAGATTCAGTCTATATAAAATGAAAGTAATACCGCTTCTTAACTACTGTAATATAGCCTACTCTCACATTGCTAGGCGTGACTGTATACTCTCAGAAAGCCTTCAACGTAGAATTAGCAAAATCATGTTAGGCTACTCTAGTTCTTCATCTTATAAAGTACGATGCAGTCTACTAGACATTGACCCGCTATGGTTACGTAGAATTCGCCTTAATGTTTTTCTTTTCTCCCGAATCATCACATAGCAACAAGTTAGGATTAGGTCCACAATGCGCTTCCAAGATTGTAATCGTTATGTACGAAGTAACCGAATGAGGCTATTACATATTCCTCTTACTCGCACTAAAGTTCGACAAAATTTCTTTGTAATTAGGTATGCGCATCTTTGGAATTCTCTTCCACTTCATTTCCGCATGTGCACATCTGCAGGTAAATTTAAAACACTCGTAGATTCTCTTACTGCTTCATCGCTATGCGAAATTCTCAAAATAAACACTTCTATAGACAATATATTTTGTCACGGTATTCCTGGTTATTGAACCAGTTGTACGCATTTTGTACACTAGCACACGTGTAGAACTGTTCACAATGTCCGAAATACATGGTATTATTAAGTGTCATGTTACTTAGTGTCTATGTATGTTTCATCTATTTCTACTCTTCCCTCATATCTGTCTAGGCCTGGGCAACCTGACACTATCTTAGCATGTGCAGTCTCTGACTGTGCGGCACTTTGCCTCGAAAGAGAGAACTTGAATTTGTGGAGAGAGAGATCGAGGCAGTGGCGAAGTCAAAACTTAAACAAAAGAGTATCGCCAGCTACTTCAGAAAACGTGAGATTGGACTGTCAGTGTCGCAACTCGCTTACAACGAACTCCGCTTATAACGAACATTTTACTCTCTCCCCAGCGATTCGTTGTATCCGGGTTCCACTGTATATATATATATATAATATATATATATATATATATATATATCTATATATATCTATATATATGATATATAATGCCTCATAACTATTTACTACCATCATAAGCTCGATTATAACCTTTGAAATTTTCATATTCATTGAAAAATTAATTCAGGGCTTAAATGGTTAGGGCTGACGTCAATCTGGAGACCCAATGTGCCGCTGCAGCTCACCGTGCACGCATGGTAATTTTTCGGCTGAAATCATCGCTATCGAGCAGGAGACCTGATGAATTTCTACCATTTTGCAGAGAAATAGTTCAGCCGCATGTAGAATATTGTGTTTAGGCAAGGTGATCTCAATACAGTAAGGACAATGTTCTACTTAAATGCGTATAGCATCTCGCAACTCGCATGATTGGAGGTTAGCAAGACTGAAATCTCGAGATCTTACCTTTTTAGGCGCCGTCATTGAGCAGGTAACCTGATTAAAACCTTTGAGATCATAAAGCGGTCAGTTGGTGTTCTAATAATCGACATCTTTACCTCACGTCCCGAGCTGGGCAACCGGAAATTTACACTTCATTTTGCTAAGAAGCGATGCCGGCTAGACTCTAGGAAACACGTTTTAAGCCTCATGGTGGTAAATTTCTGGAACAGACTTCTAGAACAACTCATATCCTGCAGTTCCGTCGCCCATTTCAAGCAGAATTAGAACCGCAACTTTGGTAAGTTATTTTTTGAGATAGATCGCCTTTTTACGCGTTAACCTGTAAAGAAAATAAATGCCAAATTTTTTTATAAAAGCTCATTTGCATGCATCTCCATCACACACACACACACACCAAAACGTTTCCTGTTTTTATACACGATTCTATATAACATAACCTCTTACCGATCTGGTGAAGAGAAACTGCATTTTTCTTTTTCCAGCATCAGTTATAACGCGGTGCTCCATAAATACAATCCGGCCATACATTAATCAATAATCGTCGAAAAATTCCAAGAGGACAAAAATTAAAATCTATTGATAAGTGGTGGGTGCTTATCCGCAGTTTCCAACAGGAAAAATACTGAACGCTCGATTGGCTATTTGGCTACCTAGTATCCTGTTAAAACTGAGCGGAGCTGAACGGAACCAATGATGCTTTTCACGAGACGTGCGGTTGGATTAATTTTGACCTCCGATATTTTTGGATATAACTTTCATAGTTTCCATCCGACCCGTTTGATTTTTCGATATCTATCTAAACGTTCGCTACGTCGTATATATTGATATAAAAATCATCCATCTGCGGCATGTCGTTTTTTGTGTGCGTCACCCGTGGATTCTCTACAGTTCGTTCGTTTCTCTGAATCACTTTTGTATTTTTGCTGTTAGATCATCCCATCGGTGCTGACCATTGTCGAGAACAACTCGGAGGAATACACAACGTAAAATCAAATTCACGTCAAAATTCTCAAAGGAGTCTGGCAAATTTGCGGCTAGATCGAGTGACAAAATATTCGTACAACACGTCACTTTCCGTCAACTTAACACAATACCACACAAACCAGACCCAGCCGTAACGATTGTTTGCTCTGATTTGAACTTTTGCTTGACCTTGGTCACATGAAACAATCTTATGTTCGCGAAACGTGCGTCGTCTGCATGAAAGTCGTCAGCGGTAAGGTTGGATCTGTCATGGGTCGCAACCGTTCCCAAACATGTCACGCAAAATGTGACAAATAATTAGCCCCGGAGGCGTTATCGATCCTAAATGATGATGCTCCGTGAGCAAACGTTGTTGAAATAAACCACACGCAGATTCAACTGCACGAACAAGTGTTGAGCAAAGCAACCCGGATGATCGAATGCTGAGCTCAGAGTTTCTCATACAAACCTTGAATACATCGGTAGAGAATCTGGTAACCGCTCAGAATTCGCAGTATGCCAGTATAGGTTTCGATAAATCGGAAGCGACTAACGGTAATGCCAATCAGATTAACGCTGCATCTTCTGAGATCTTTCAACACGGAGGTTAAACTGTTTCAAATGTGCTGGAGAGTCTTCAGCAGTGTTTTTCTCATCAAAAAGCCGTCTTTACAAATGCGACTTTTGAAGGCCTGCCTTCCAAAAATATTCCTGGTCCGCAAAAAGATACGGATCCAAAGCCACCTAGTCATCTGAAGGTTCAGCGGAAACCCTCAGCTTCAAATCCAAAATTCATGGTGCAAAATAATCCCAAAGTTGACATAATAGGTATTCCTGCAGACTTATGCCACTAAAAATTAGACTAGTTGCATCGAAACACCATATTGAAACGATGGATGCACCTCGAAGTTCAATAGAAAAATTACCAACTAAATCTTTAGTAAACGTGTCAGAATAAATTCAGCCGATACTATGGATCACTGTATTCTAACAGTACAGCCTTAAAACGATCAAGCATCCTTGCAAGCAAAAACCCTTTATTTGCCGACTCTGGAGGAGTCGGCCTAACGGATATTTTGCACTCCGCTAGCTTTCTTACCCACACCCCATCCGTGTTAAGAAAAGCAACCATGACATGCATCTACACAAACGCACAATGTTTGGGAAACAAAATCGGTGAACTGCGTGCAGTTTTCCTGAGATGTTCACCAGACATCATCGCCGTAACAGAAACGTGGCTACAGACTCACCAAACAAATAGTGAAATAGAATTAACAGGAATAACACTTATTCGTCATGACCGTGAAACCAGAGGAGGAGTGGCTTTGTATTATAGCCAAAACCTTTTGTGCCGTGAGTTTACAGATCCAGACATCGCATGGTTACTTCCAGATTCACTTGTGGATTTTTGATTTTGATTTTGAAACTCGGCAAGTTTCTTTGTTCTCTCTATCGCATATATTGATTCATACGTTCATTCGCTAAATATGGTGCTTTCTAAATACTTGAAAACATCTCGAAACACACAACGTGTCACTCCGCGATCGAATAAATGTTCAGTCGTACTAGACTCTAATATGTCGACTCTACTCTCTAAATTACACAATTTGGAGACTAATTGTGAAACCATGGTTGATAAAGTGAACAGTATATCGCGCCTTTTCAAGGTACTAGAACCATTGGCAATTCTTCTTGACCCCAACTATAATCTTGACTATGATCTGCTTCAACGCACGGGACGCTTCGTTGAATCTCTAACCTCGGAGAATCAGAGCTAAGAACATAATCCTTCTGAATATAGACGATAAATACCCGTTGGATGAACTCAAACGGTCAATCCTCTCTCATTACGGCCTTCCGGCTGACTCAGCGACACTCATTAGGCTTCGTAAATCGTCAATTGCTAGACGCACCCCAATCCTTATCAAATTTATTAACGGAGAATATGCTTCTCACATCCTAAAAAACAAGCATGTTCTAGCTTCACTTCCTCGATTCTCGAATGTGTTGCTTAAACGTGACAACACACCCCTACAACGTAAGTTCACCCGCAAAATTCCCAAGCCCGCGACGAAAAGCACCCAATCCCCATTTTGTAGCAACAAGACTTCTAACCTCACTGACATAAGTGTCCTGACTGAAAATGTATCTATCAGCTTAGACGTCGGATCACCTGCTACACCCCAGGTGATCGTTGATCCACAAACTGTCCCTCGCCCAACTATTAAGGATAACAAAAAAGCTAAGCTTCCAACATTTAGAGCAATAGCTCCTCTCCTCAACCAAGCGCCAATTATTAGGCCTTATACGAATGGCTCTTTTAAAAAGAGTAATTCTAGTTATTCAAGAAAACATTTTCACCAATTACCTATACACGCTCCCACCTTTAATTATTATGGTCCTTCACCTTACGGTCGTCTTAATTCTGCATCGTGGTCCTACCCTCACTCTATGCAGCATGGTGAAAATCCACAAAACCTTAGACTAAATAGGAACTTTAACTTTCCTTATATTTATCCCAACCCTCGAACTTTCAAGCCACCACAAACAAACGCCCATAGAATTTCCACTTGGTCACACCCTGCTCCACAAATATATCCATCATACGCCCCCACCCAGTTTTACCCAGACCATTTCCAACCTTCAAATTTTCCCCTTGTGTTTCCACCCATCTACACGATGTAGTGCAATCTAGTTTCAAATCTCCGGCCCCTATCATTAATACACCTCTTTCTACTTCCCCTATCCGCATCCTTCTATTTAACGCGAGATCCATTACTTCTAAAATGTCTGATCTTCAATTTTTCCTATCTACTAACCCGACTGATGTAGTCTTAATCACTGAAACTTGGACGACTGATGAAGATGCAGACGCACTCCTTTTCCTCCCAAATTATAATATTTTTCGTAAAAATCGGTGCTCCACTCGTGGTGGTGGTTGCATCATATATATTACTAAGGATATCCCGGCCAAACTTTATTCTTCTTCTACACTGGATGATATTGGTGATTCGGTATGGATCGATTTACCTTCACTGGACGCCCTTTTCGGTTGTATTTACAACCCACATCCTTCATCTTCACATAATCTCGATAAGACAAAAAATGCTTTTATTGAAGTTTCACTGACCCCTCATTAAAATAAACTTATAGCTGGTGATTTTAACATGCCTTATACATGCTGGAATTCTCCCCATCTATCTAGAAAATTTTCCTCTTTTTCCGAAGCAATCAGCTTACTAGGTTACACTCAAGCAGTAGATAAACCTACACGGCAATCAAGCCTTCTAGACCTTATTTTCACATTGGGTCCTAATCCTAGTAATGTGCAAGTCATACCGCCCCTTCTTGGTTGTGATCATAAAATGGTTATGTGCCAACTTCATCTTCATGAAACTCGGACATCCATCAGCACAGATAATGATTGTCTTCATATTGATCGGATAAAGTTTTCGACTCTAATCAGAAACTCTGATTGGACTGACTTCTTTATATCTCCAGATTTTATTCTTATCTCTTCCATATTTCATAAAAATCTCTCTAGATGTCTTGTAACTGCATCACTTCATCGAAAGACTAAACCTATTAAACTTGATAAAATAAAACTTTTTGAAAAAAAGATAGCCCGTCTTTCTGCTTTTGTCAGCCACACACCAGACTTTTATTCATTTTTACGTCTCAAGGAACTTCTTAGCTCTTTTACAACAATCAAATTACAATTCATCGAGAATCAAGAAAGAATGGCCCTGAACAGTGCTTCGAAGACCAAGTCTTTGAACAGTCTGACGAGATCTCGATATAATCTAAGTAAACATGAAATTTCTACACTTGTGTTCAACGATGATGGTAGGGAATCATCAACATCAGACTCTTTAGCAATAAGTAAGCTTTTTCTGAACTATTTTAGTCAGTCATTCAATACCAGCGTATACCCTGTACTCCCAAATCAAAATATTAATTCAATGTGTATGGATTCCATCTCCTTTAGTTTACAAGAAGTTAGCTCAATGTGTCGGCGAAGCAAAGCTTCTTACAAGCCTGATATTGTGGGCTTTGTTCCAGCAATCTTGCAACTAAATACGGATGATATACCATTAATTTTATTAAACCTGTTTAATCTTTCTATTAAATCTGGTATTTTTCCTCTCGAATGGAAACATTCTGTCATTTTACCTCGGTTTAAAACAGGGAATTTGCACATCGTCACCAATTATCGCCCAATTGATCACACACCTTTTCTCTCTAGGCTATTCGAAAAGTTGATCAAGAACGCATTAATAGCTTACTTATGCCCAAACGCTTTCTCTCCATTCCAACATGGCTTTTTAAATCAAAAGTCCTGCATTACCTGTCAGCTGGAATATTTGGACCATATAACGGCCTCCATAGATCATGGATTAGCTGTACTGACAGTTTTCTTAGACATTACCAAAGCATTCGATAAGGTTCCTCATTCTCTTCTTCTTCGAAAATTATCATCACTTGGGATTTCCGGATCCCTATTTAATTGGTTCTGCTCATATCTTTCTGATCGCACCTTCTCCGTTTCCGTTAATGGCATATCCTCTGAAACACAACCTATACCAAGTGGAGTCATTCAGGGTAGCGTACTAGGTCCCCTCCTTTTTCTTATATATATATATATATTAATGATGTGCAGGATTTCGTAAAAAACTCAAAGCTTTTTATCTCTGCGGATGATATTAAACTTGTTTTAGCTTTTCCAGCCATAGAGGTATCACAGGCTATAGACTCTCTCAACGACGATCTTTCAACCCTTCCAAGTTGAAGCTCACAATGGGGTTTAGAATTCTCAGCTCTGAAGACGCAATTCATGGGTATACGCTGCTCAATACCCACCGGTAGTATTATTCTCAACAATACACCACTCGCACCTTCTAACGAAATCAAAGACTTAGGATTTAGATATTATTCATCTCTAAATTTCAACGAACAAGTAAGATTTCTCATAGCAAGAGCTAGACAGAATTTTGGTTTGTTAAATCAAAAATTTCTCCTCCGTGAAAGTAGACTAAGTCTATATAAAATAAAAGTATTACCACTTCTTGATTACTGTAATATAGCCTACTCTCACATCGCTAGGCGTGACTGTATTCTCTTAGAAAGCCTTCAACGTAGAATAAGCAAAATCATGTTAGGCTACTCTAATCCTTCACCTTATAAAGTAAGATGCAATCTACTAGACATTGACCCGCTATGGTTACGCAGAATTCGCCTTAATCTTTTTCTTTTCTTCCGAATCATCACAGAGCACCAAGTTAAGCTTAGATCTACCATGCGCTTCCAAGATTGCAATCGTTCTGTACGACGTAACCGAATGAGGCTATTACATATTCCCCTTACTCGCACTAAAGTTCGACAAAACTTCTTTTTAATTAGGTATGCGCATCTTTGGAATTCTCTTCCACTTCATTTCCGCATGTGCACATCTGCAGGTAAATTTAAAACACTCGTAGATTCTCTTACTGCTTCATCGCTATGCGAAATTCTCAAAATAAACACTTCTATAGACAATATATTTTGTCACGGTATTCCTGGTTTTTGAACCAATTGTAAGTATTATGTACATAAGCATACGCATAGAACAGTTCACAATGTACAAAATAAATGGTATTATTAAGTGTCAGGTTACCTAAGGTCTATGTATGTTGCATCAAAACATGGGACTCGTAGTATATGTATCTATACTTATTGTATCTCTATTGTATCTGTCTAGGCCTGGGCAACCTGACAGTATCTCAGCCCACGTGCAGTCTATGACTGTGCGGCACTTTGCCTGGATCAGGCTTGTGCTTTCACTTCACTCCACTTCACTAGGTTTATTTCACCCACCTTTTGATTTAAACATAGTTATCCTCATTGTTTCAATTCAGGATTTTATCATAAACAAATTTCTCTAAATAAAAAATTCGAAACATCTAAAACATTAATTTTTATGATTATCTATTTATAACGCTGCTGTAGTGTCAGGTTGCCTAGGGTCTAGGCATGTCTCGTCACGTTGCTACACATCTTCATCGTAACCGTGCGTATTTTATTCATTTTTATCATATGACCATATCCTTAACCGGTATCTGGCTATATTTAACCCATTTAAGTATGAAAATATGGTTTACCATAATGTATTTATTAAAAAAACAAAAAAAGAAAAAAACGAAAAAATGCAAAAAATACTGTTTTTTGTGATTTTTTATCGTTTATAATCGATTTACTATTTCCCTTTGATAACCTCTCATCATGATGGTGAAGAGAATATCTCTAATTGTGTTCCAGTGTCTCCGAATCCCAAACCAACTCCGATACTGGCCCTTGCTCCTCCCGCATAAGACTGATTCTTCTATATGAACCAGAAGCCCTACTGGCGAACAGTTTTGGTTTCCCTTATTCGACAATTCTTCGACTTTCATGGATCGTACAACCAGCCTAAGCCTCATGCAATTTAAACCACAATCTCTCCTCATCCCCTCCATTTTCTAATGTTTTTTTGCAATTTATCATCGGTTTTTTATATACTTGTCTTCAATCACATCCACCAACATTCCGAAGAAGTCAATTTATATATTTATGAAAGAACATTCTTTATTTCAAAAATTTATTTTCACTGTGACAATGAAATCTTCATGCGCACCATTTCTTTTATAAATTTTTGTCTTTTCTTTTTTTTTCAATCCCTGTTCCAGAATCTATCGGATCCTCTCCATTTGCTTAATTTGATGCAGTCTAGATGAATCTTTATTACTGTGTGATATTGCGCGAAAAATTAACTTTCTTACCATTGTAAATTTACCATACTTTATTAAACGAAAAAATATTCAAAAATTCCGCTCGATAAGGTCATTTTTACAATTTATTTATTTTGCACACATTTATAACCTGATCATGTTTTGCATGCCTTGGTTTACCAAGAATATAGTATAAATATGAATAATATAGTATGCTCACAGTATTTCGATGTACCCCGTCTAATTTTGGAGAACCTTCGGGCGCAAAACCCGACGTATTACCAAGTTTTTTGGTATGTCCAAATTAGTGCTGTGTGGGGAATCTACGTCGCTGGAAGGTTGTATCTTAGAGGTTCTTAATGCAGAAGCGTCGAGCGCATACGAAGCCAGACTTGCGTTCGCTGCATCACAACTTAGCCATGATTCGTCCCCTATATTTTCTACCAGCACTTGAGCTTTCTTGATTGAAATATACGCTGTTGCGGCGTTATTCAATCAGCGCTCATCAGGGTTGCTCTTCGGTTTTGCTACTTTGCTACCCGAACGCTGGAACTCAAAATAATTTGCTTAAACTAGGCGGCTATCTGGCACCAATCTATACAAACCATTTGTATTGGTATGTATTTGGTCGCCTTTAGAGAGAAACAGATCTATGTCTCTCTGGTTTCTGAATTCCACCAAGATTGGCCTCGCTTGGTTTCTTTTCTTATACAGACCGATTTTGTGTACCCGAACTATCTGTAGATTGGTCTTAAGGTCTGTCAGACGCGGTAAATTTTGTACGCATTTGTGATCTAAACTGCGTCGTGCTTTATCATCCTGTATAAAAGGCTCTTGCTCGTTATGGATCAGAATGTTTCTGGTCCTGGTTCTCAAACTTTCATCGGGAAAAGTGCCTTTTTTCTGCAACGCTCGCAATTCGCTGCGGATTAAAGTCAATCGCGAGTTATTCGTCGCTAAATTACCGAGACGCGGCTCGGTTTTCTCACTTGTTGGGGAGCGCGGTAACTTTCGAGCTGGCTGACTTTTTTCTTACGCCAATTACTAACATTGTTGTTAGTTTTACCCTGATTTCTTTTCGCATATTTTCGTACATCCTCCGGCGTATGTAAGATTAATTTGTGCGATGCTGCAACTGCTGCGTAAGATCTTTGTGTTGGTTCCTGCAATGTTGCGAGTAATTGGGAAACTTTCTTACGATAAGCCTTCCGTGCAACTTCTTTGCATTCCATGCAGACGAATTCGAACCATGAATGGGCTGCATATATGGTGTAATGGTCTTTCGGTATACTAGAGCACCTTTGGTGCGCCCAGCGTCTGCATATACAACAATTGATACCTTTGGCTACTTGCTTACCGCAACCAGCCTTTAAGCATGGAAAAGTAATGTGAGCCATAATGAAGATATATGAAATAGATTATTATATCTTAGTAGTGCAGGTAATATAGATTGTAATTTCACAGAATCGGCAAAATTTCGTAATATCTAATCAGACCGTGAGGAATACAACTAAGTTAAACGTACCGCGCGTCGAATTCAAGTCGTTTTGTTTTGTTTGTGTTCGTACCGCCGAAGCGCACGAATTGCGGACATACTATGGATTGCTTATTTCGAAGTTTCAAACCAGATGTGAAGAGGCTTGGAAACACAAACGTTCGTATCTCAAGTTAACAAATTTCAGTTATTAATTCATGCTACACGAAAAATCAATGTGTATGATTGTACTGTTTGGAATAATGCTTTAAAAATTTAAATGAGTTGATTTATTCCTGAAAAAATGCAAACATGCGGGATACTCCATTTACATAAATCATGTATTTCATTGTTTAATGTCGATAAATAGTCACTTGTCTGGTTAGGTGGAAAGGAAAAGGCGAATTTTTCAACGAAGTTTTAATATATTACAGCGCGATAAGAATGATAACATGCCTTTTATATAAAATCGAAAGAGTAATGTGCCTAAAACGCTTCTTCGTGTGACATTAATAGAAATTCGCAGGGCAGCCATTTATTTTTGCAGATCAGTTAACAAAGAAGAGCCACACAATCAGAATTATTAACTGGAATCTGTTAACTTGAGCTACGAACGCTTGTGTGTTTTTAAGCCTCTTCACATCTGATTTGAAAATTCGAAATAAGCAATCCATAATATGTCCGCGATTCGTGCGCGTGAAAAATTTCGAGTTGCAGAAGACATCTAACTCTCGTTTTGTCTTCACGTGTTACTACTGACTGAACGGGCTACGGGTGCGAAAAGTACGTTTACTATTAGAATTAAAACGTATAAAATAACGACAAGACTACTGAATCCAATTGCGATTTCAACCCAGTTCTAGTTCTAGACTAGTTTTGCAGAAATCCTACTAGGCTATCTTCGCTCTACAATGCTTATTGAATATACGGAGCTCGCATAATACAAGAGCTCACACATGTACTCTAACTGTATCTCACTCGAGACTCAACTGCAGACGACATTCTTTGCCGTGCGAGTTTGTTTTACTTGAAACAATCTGCCAGATAATGTTGTGAACTCACCAAACCAGCAAATTTTCAAGAGGAGCCTTGATGTTTCTTGACCCTAAACCCGTGCATCGATCTTAACACCAGGCACCTACTTTTGTTATCCCACCAATCGAAAACAATTTCTGCCTTTTGCATATTTACTTCATTCTTGAACTGCTCAGTAAGCAATCGAATCCCATTTTTGCCTGTTATATTATTCGTTGTTTTCATATTATTCTGTGCTTTTTTCAAAGCTATATGCTTTTCAGACCATTAAAATTGAATTGAATTCAATTATATTGGAATTCTTCTTTCGCACAACAAATACGCTTATTTACTATGATCAACCAATCCATTTATCTTTCTGAAAATCACTGAATTATATTCTTGCGTCAGTCTCTTGGGGAGGAAGACCGAAGACAATTTGACGAGATGCATCTGCTGAACAATGAAAAACATTTCTGATTCGTTGGCTAGCTTTAGATCCTTATGGGGTATTCACAACAACGT
This sequence comes from Atriophallophorus winterbourni, assembly GCA_013407085.1. Classification (NCBI taxonomy): domain Eukaryota; kingdom Metazoa; phylum Platyhelminthes; class Trematoda; order Plagiorchiida; family Microphallidae; genus Atriophallophorus; species Atriophallophorus winterbourni. The sequence continues at coordinate 259 of JACCGJ010009408.1, read as the reverse complement.
TTACGCAGCACGTTCTCAGTTTTTGAAAATGCAGCAACTACATGAACAGAACCCCATGGAATTCATTTCACCCATTCCTCATTCAACTCCTTATTGCAGGTATAATGATCTCAGCACTAAAAAGATGGAAGAAGTGATGCAGATTCGATGTCTCATTTCTGCCGTTACCGGTGATTAAACAAGAGATAAACTGCATGCTGTATACAGGTCTGAGATAAAAAAAGCTCATTTGCATGCATCTGTATCACACACACCACAC